>JBBKCR010000141.1:19269714-19281567 GCA_037577295.1 Ladigesia roloffi | reverse complement strand
ATCAGGTGTAGTTAGGTATCAGTGACGGTGTTGATCAGGTGTACTGAGCTACAGTACCATAGGTGATTGGTGGATGTCGACTTAAATCTTGCTCTACAGGTCCTCAGCTAAATGTCGTAAACGTAAATGTAAATGTACTTTCAGCATAGCTGACTATCGCACTGTCATTTCACAATTTCACCACAAACAAATCTTATTTTAAATAAGCCTTGAACTGTCAATGTCTGTCAAATCTCCATCTCATTATTTTATAAACATTAATAAAGCCCACACAGAAAATACATGAATGAATTACTGTGTATAGGGCATACATAAATGGTTTATGTTCTGCAAAATCCAGGTCCTGAGAGACTGTCTTTCAAAACAGTGAAAAAGTAAATTGGCCTCTGTATATACAACAAATGTCGATTTTTTGTGTGTTTTTTTTTCTTGTGCCAGAGAAAATTAGTTGAGCCTATTTTTTTCAAAGCTGAGCTTTTTCTGTCTTTGTATGTGGTGTGTAAAAGTGTGTGTGTGAGTAGGGGGGTTATTTAACTTCTGAGGGAAATATAATGGCTGATATTATCTCATCTGCCTGTTCGGGGAGAAGAACATGGCTGCCTTCATCAAACACAATGGGCCTCGAAACAGCACTCCTTATGACTGTGACTCGCGCTGCACCCCTGATAAAATGCACAAAGCAATCAATGCCTCTGCATGAAAAACAGGGCACCCCACTCCCTTTCCACTTCTTTTCAAAGCCTCTTTGCTTCTCCATTATCTGCACTTATTTTCATAATGGAGGCCTATGATATAAATCAAACAAGGCATTAATGCCCATGCAGGTTTTTGACGTGGACAAACAGTCAAACACAGACAATGGAAATAATAGTTTACTTTACTTTACACATAAGAAAACACGTTCCATTTATGTCAAACGCAAAGCACTGGTGCCTATTTAGCAGGAGGTAGAACGGGCTTTAGATATACTTCAAATATCAGAAGAAAAAAAGTATTCTTTTGGAATAACAAACCATGGACATAACTGTGATTAACTAGTGAAAGACTTGCTACTCTGTACTGGGGCAAAGTCTTTGATTCTCATTTAAATGAGCTCTTCTCGCCGCCCAGCGCTCAGAACTCTCTCTCCAAAGCCCAGAAATAATGTCAACCTTTATGGGCTTGAGAAATAGCTACTATCTCCCATAAATCTCTAGCCTTGCTATTCATTCCTCCATAATTCGCAGGAAAAGATATGAGGTAAGCAAAAAAAGAAAGAAATCCTTATTAAGGATTGTAACAAAGGGCTAAAGAAAAGCTCCTGAAGTCACGTACGCCCAGGGCCACAGAGCACAAAGACTCATGTATAATAATTATCACACTAGTACCCCTATTATACTTTTTAACTGAAGTACAAAATAGGTAAAACCAGGTCTGTCATAGCAGTTATTCCATTAAGTTTTCAATGAATTCTTTTTGAGAGGACACAATGAAGGCGATGGTGGGGAAGAAGGTGGTGTATCTGAAAACTAATTCAGGCTGATTGGTTTTCCATTTTAAATACACTTCCTGCCAAGTGTCTATACATCTCATGGATATATGATGTTGGACAGAGTTAGAGGAAAGCTGCTGGCGTGAAGAGGGGGCTGTGTGGGGTGGTGAATATTTGGGCCTAAATATACAGTATTACAACCACAGGGGAATTCTGGGAGTACAACGGGTCATCTCATAAGTAATCTAGTACAAACATGGATGTTCTCCTATGGGATATAATAAACATCTAGCTGGATACAAGATACAAGACTTCTCCATGGCCCCACTAACCCCAAGCCCTTCAAGTTCCATTTCAGAATATGGATCTTTGTGTAGCCATTCTTTCCAAACTTCCATTATGTAGACCATTTCTCACAAATTGTTTGCAATATACCAGCTTTCTCACTCCAGTGAATTCCACTGACCAGCCAAGCTATCCTGACACCCCCCACCTCCCCATTCTTGCCTCCACTCCATGAAAGGACTTTGGACGAGAGAAGTGTAGACAAGAATGGGGATGGTAGGGGTGAAAAAACATCTTGAGGGAGATGGAGAGAGTGAGAAAGATGATTTATCTCTTCAGCTGGAGATGTGAACAGGGGAGGGAGCCAAGAAGGTTTCAGCAGGGCTTAGAAAAAAGCCTTGAGGGGTAATTTATAGGTCCAGTTGTGGACGTGTTAATGGAGCAGGCTGGGTGGAGGGGATCCATCTCTCCTGTATATGGGACAGTCCTCCCAGTGGTCTGCTCTGCCTCATCTCCCCTCTCCTACATCTCTCCTCCTAGTTCCCCTCTAGAGTCAAAACCTCCACTGGCCCAGCCACCATCTGTCTCCATCACTGGGAGAACATTCAGCAACATCAACACAAGGGTGTAGGGGAGTTAACTGCACAACCACAGAAGAACTAACACAAAATTATAGAGGAAACACAGAGGAAGTGTTTATAACACTAAATGTTAAATAAATCTAAATGTGTACTAAATATATCTAAATGTTTATAACAAATAGGAAAGTTTTCCCAGTGGATCAGTCATTGTTTAGGTTGGGTGCTAAACTTCAGCACAGACAAAAGCTGAAATGTAAATGCTGGTCCAGTATAAATCCTGGTAGGTTCTCCTTTGGATAGATCAAGCCTCCAGCATTAATTTTGGACATTAATTACTATCTTTTTTTTTGTACCTCTCTATGTACACAATTGTTAACTCCCTCAAATGGAAATGAATAAGCCCATTTTTACTGTCAACAGAAAACATACTGTCAAATAGAAAACAGCTAGACCAGACAAGTCCATTTTAGTATGATAGCAAAGAAGCAGAAAGAAACATGGGAGGAAATAGGAAAAGAAAACAGTCAACCCTGCAGTCTTTATCTGCAGGCTACAGTTAATATATGGCTAATATACAACCTATTTTATTATTTTGTCATTGGGAAATCTACAGGCAAAAATAAATTGAAGGCCTAAATCATTCTACTATATGATGACATTTTTAAAATAGTTCTTAAATGTAATAAATACATTAGCTCTGGTTTTTATTACCACTGGCATTTCCAAATCCACCCATGACTAGGATTCCAAACTACCACTGTCCTTGTTCCTTCTGGGGGGTTAGGACACCCCACCACCCACACCCCATCCCCAGTGGTACTTCATTCAGGACAAGCTTATTTTGAAAGCATTTGGTGAAATGTATATTCACTGAAAGGAATGAGGTATACAGTCCAATTAAGGGTCTTTTTAACACATAACTGTGTTCTGGAAATAGCTTTACATTTACATTTCATTTTCTCTGACATTTGCACTTGTCTGATGGTGGCCCTAGTGCTTAGTCAATAACATTTGTATTTTTTTATTTTTTTTTTTCCTTACCACTGCAGGAAATCTGAGAGCAGGAAATCAAACTTTGTGATATAATATTTGATAACATCAGGAAAGGCTTACTAGAAATCATTGTAAGGTGGTCGGCAAACACAAAATTACTAGGAAAGGTGGAAAAATACTTCACTTTTTTGTCACTGGTTAATATTTTATTTAGCCAAAATTTTATTTTGGCCCCAAAATATGACTGTTTGTCTGCTTATAATTAAACTTAGAAAGTCACCAGCACTGTGAGAATCATGTTCCTTGATTTCTCCAGTGTCTTCAACATCATCGTGTCCTGAGGGATTACGCTGGAGCACACAGCAGTGGACCATCACCTGGCAACATGGATCCTGAACTACCGTTTTAACTGCCCACAGTATGTGAGAACCCAAGGCTATGTGTCAGACAGAGGTGTCTGCAGTACTGTGGCCCTGCAGAGAAGAGTCCTGGCACTGCTCCTGTTCACCCTTTACACTGAAGCTCCTCACACAACTTCACCAACTCGTTTATTCAGTTCTCTGATGAGTCTGAAATGGGCAGCCTCATCACTGATGGGACTTTGTGGATTTTGTGGGCTGTTGTCAGCAGAACTACCTCCACATCAACACTATTTTGACGTTGTACTTTCCACTTTCTGCTGTGGAAATCAAAATGTCCCATTTGTGGGACTAATAAAGGATTATCTCACCTTACCTTATCCCATCTTATCTTATCTTATCTAATCTTAACATCACTTACTTCCTTCTATGTCTATAGAGTTGATAGATTGCAAGAAATGTGAGAGAGATTTAATGCCTTTTGAATATCGCACCGTTTCACACCATTTAATTCACAGCAAGATTAAAATCCATAAGATGTGAGATTAGTAAGCAAGTAATGCGGCAGAATTTCGGTGTAAATGAGAATAAGCTGTTAAAGCAGTCAGTGTTTAATAGCTCTTATCCCTCACTTTACGGTGAGGGAGTGTGTGGGGGAGCTCAGCACCACTCGTACACCTTGCACTTGACTGCAAACAGAAAAAAATAAGCACAGATAAACAGAAGCCTTGTAGCAAAGTCATAAAGCACTGAGGTACCTGCAATAGAAAGCAGAAAGACAGGATATGGAAGTCTCTCATGACTCTAGCTAAATGCCTCTCTACCTCTCATGCATTTTCCCAAACCTGGTAAACATCATTAAAATGTCAGGGCCTATAAAACATTTTTATGAAGTAAGCCTCCAAATTTCCAAGCTTTGTATCACTGGTACTAAAAAGTGAGGCAGCCTTCCCGGGGCAGAGAGACTGAGGACAAATGAAAGAGATGCTGCAGAGCAGTAAGACAGAGAGCGCCAGTGGAACTTGTGGGTGGGTGATTATGGCTGTGTTTGGTATTTTTGTGTGTGTTCTCCTTGATTTGACTCAGCTACTGTAAGCAAGGGTTTAAACTGCCCATCTGGTGACATGTACAAATGCCTGATTAGTGTCCAAACAATAACGTGTCTATATATTAATGTGATATATATTCGTCCTCGCCCCCATTTATTCGCCCTAGATCCCCCAGAATATTGACGTCCCTTTACTTTTGTCCACCCTTCTTAGGTCCCCTCATGCACTCCCTAGTATAGTTGGTTTGTATCGCGACCCTCCTAATTTGTCTCAACTGTTTTCCATTTTAAGTTCCTATTTATACCCCAGCCGGTCTCTCTCACACTTGTGTCTGAATTTCGTCAGATATCAGTATCTACCGGTCGCAGAACCTTCACTGTGTCGTCTGCTTCCTTTACAGACTCGTGCTCCTGGTTTTTGAAGCCAAACCCTGAGTGCGGTACTCCGTGCTCCTCTCACTTCCAGCTGGGTTTTTAAGGGGTCGTGGAGAGGCAGATTCTCCAAGCTGAACCGGTTCTTGTTTCGTTTCCTTTAGAGGAGTACGAGTCTACTTTGTTTTGTTTGTTTTTGAAACTTTGCCCTGTTGGGCTGAATTAAAAGCAAGTATCACATCTGAGAGCATCCTTCCCTTCCTTTCCCGCGGAGAGATCCGTGACAATCTTCTTTAAATCTACTTGGGATATGTCTATGGGAGCACGTCGCTTCAGCACCGTAAAGCAGGGTATCATGCTCAAACTACCCAAAATATTTGAGCTATTAACATGACATCACAACATTTGAGTATATGCTATTTGAAGATTTAAAAAGCCTTCGTTCTGAATTCCAGTCCAGTATTTTCCACATATACACAATATGGATAACCCTCATGGCCAGTATATCCAGTCTAGTTAGCATTCCCATCCAGTGCTGGCCTGTGGGCAGCAGTACAAGGTGGCTGCTCATACAGTACAGGTCATTATCACACAGGTCATTATTAAAATCAATATTTGACTGAACAAGCACCATGTATATATAGATCATGCGGTAGGAAAATGACATGGAGGTAAATAAAAAAAAATGGTTTGGGAGGAAAAAAACAGAATATAAATCACTTATATTTTCAAGAAGATATTCATCATTTTCAGCAGATGCCAAAAGTACCCAGCAGGCCCCAACATGTTCCATTTCTTACACATCATCCCTGGGACCATCGTGTGATAAGTCATGCTGCCAGTGCGTTCATTTTTAGAACATCCTGTCAGTTTTGTGCTATTTACTTAAGGAAATATCCCGTGGCTTTAGTGCCTTCCCTTGACAAGTACCTTCAGATGGAGGAGAAGAACAGGCCCAGCCTTGTTGGAATGTAATTTGTGGGAAAGGTGATTTGAATATACAGGATGCAAATGTGGCTTTGGATTGAAGGTGACTTTCATATGTATGGAGACTTAAATTGGACCTGCCTGTTTATTCTGATCAGTGCTCCCTGCTTTTGACGAGCACTTTACCGTCTGCAGATACAGGAAACTTTATCATCTTGATTGCATGGAACTTGCCGGGGTCTGTTTTCCTTTTATTAAACAACCACGATAGTGCCTTTAGTACATCTGCCCTGAAGACTGAATATATAAGTACAATGCTTTTAATTTTCCTAAGTGATGACAGGTTTTCAGAAGTGAATACGCCTAAAATTTTATATAAACAAAAGTGTTGTGAGCAGGGTTTCAGTGATTTGAGCTGCTCTGAATGCATTTCCTGCCATAATGACTATAGCAGACGGGGTCTGGATATGTAGGGTTAGGAAATGGATATCTGAAATGTGTTGTTTTTGAATATAACCACGGAAATTGGTCAGAAGTACACCCAAGGTGAAAAACTAAAATGCAAGAAAAATATGTAGGGAGGATATGGGCCCAACACATTTGAACAAGTGATTCCTTACGACCAAAAAAATATATATTTTAACAATATCAGCGGAGTAAATCAAGGTCTGCAGATGGTGTTCATATGACATCTTTATAGAAACAGAAGCAACTCACAGCCTTCTCCCCATCAAATGGGATTATACTGGAGCTTTACTCGTGTGTCTTCAGTCATGAATGACATTCCAGGCAGCCATGCCCCTGGGGCCTTAGAGGCCTTGCTCTGTTTCGAGTCTTTTTGGAGTCAGAATCTTTAGACTGGCGTTGCAACTGGATGAGTGCACCTTCCTACTGGTCCCAGCTCAGCTGCTGAGATGAGTATGGTTGCTTAAGCTTAAGCTTTACACTCTTGCTCCATTCTCAACACCTTTTTTTCCATTGCTCACCTTTTTAAGGCATTTATAATTAGCCAAAGAGCCAAATTAGTGTTAGATAATAACAAAAATGTGCAAAACCTCAAAAATCACAGACTTGCTTTCTTGAGGAAAGATTCAAGGTGTGTTCTGTGGAAGAATATGAAACCCAACATGCTCATGTTGTTGATATTCATTGTGCAAAACGGACACTTGTACAGATGGCCCTCTGTTACCCTCAAACTCTTTCTTTCCGAGGGGCTCAGTTCAGCCCTGCCCAAGAAGAAGATAGTTGGTCAGCTCAAGCTTCACAAGCTTCATCACACCTCCTGTGCCCAGGCGTGGTGTCACATGACAATGAGTACACCAGGCGTTCTCTCACACCGCGTAAAAATACGTAATTGTTGCAGTGCACAAAACCTTGTAGTACATAATAATCTTGCTACATTGCTTTTATCTAAACATTTTTGTCTCATCAGTTGTGGAACGTGCCTGTATGTCCCAAGATGAAGATTTATCTTAGGGAACCATTTGTACAACAGCAACAAAAAAACCTCTCAACCTCACCTTTCTTCATAAAATGATCATAGTGAGAGGATCAATCTTCACTTGACCACGCTGCATTGTACTACTAGCTATTCGATTTATTTAGTTACATTTGGGTGACTGAGCAGACAGGTTCTCTTCAGTGTAGCTGCTTTTATAATTTTCCAAAGTCTTGGCATAAAATGAACAGCAGAGGAGCTCCTGGTCCAAGTTGGTATTGTCAAACAGAAAGAGAGATAGAGTTTATATGTGATATGAAGCCCAGACACAATGGCATTCTCCTACTTTAGTGGAAATAGTGGCGATGGCTGAGCAGGGCTCATGAAGCCTGAAACAGCAGAAGGAGGCTGTCGCATCCTGTTACTTCTGTGTGTTCCTTGTGTTCACCCAGTCCAGGCTGTGGGAGCCCTGAGACTGAACCCTGAAGCCACTGCCCAAACATGATCACCATTAGAGTCCTGCTGTCACTATCAAATGGTATCCTATCAGCAGATCAGTGAAAGCAGCAGGGCCCAGGTGGAGACTATTTATTTGTTTCACTGAAATGATCACAGTATGTTTGGTACAATTATAGGCTTGGGAAGTGAAAAATAACGGTAAATGCTTCATGCTGAATCAAAAAGACATTACTCATATTTAATATCTAGGTAAGACTTAAGGATGTTGCCAATTTCTTGTGTGTGTTGTGTTGTGTGATACACTCTTGTGAAAACCAATTATTTTTTAATATGTAGTTCTGTTACATTGGAGGCAAATTTTTACTTTAGTCATTTTTACTCAATGTGTTTTTTTATATTATTCTACTTTTGGGCTGACATTGGCAACTGCACCAACGCCTGATGGTGTGCCTGTGTAGTTTTAACTCACTGTCACTTTAAATCCAAATCTAGGAGACACTGAGGAGTCTTGGTAAAAAAAAAATTACTAATAATAAACTAAAAAACAAGGCTGCAGCTAAAAATAAATCATATTAATTCATCCTCTCAGATATCAACTAATATGATATCCTCCCTTTGCCTGCAAACAGAATGCTTGTCAATGGGCGTAAAGTGCTTGTACATCTGCCGATGTTCTCTGCTGAAACAGATGATGCAAGCCAGTGACATAGCATGAACAGAGCAGCAAGGGTTTCTGGTCGTCATGACAAAGTGAGAGACACAATAAGGTCTCGGCTACCTTTAAAAAGTTTCAAATCATTTGTCGCGAGTGAGGAGAACGCAGAACTGAAGGTGATATTAAAGATGTCATGTCACGGTTAGACAAGCTGCAGGAGGAAGATAAGCACCATTTGATCAAACATTTATAGTGAGTATTACAACTGCTCCTCACTCTGTGCCAGTTAAGACGGGGAAGTTACATTATACTAGGAGGAAAGCTGTAACGTTTTGCTGTAGACATATTGAAGCTGCTCGTCTGAACCTGAGATGAATGATTTGATTTTATACAGAATTCACTAATTTTTGACTTTTTTTGTTTTTACTAGTCATTTTCAAACTATCAAGTAATCATTCCAAGTTATTTTAGACTTCAGAGCCATCTCATAAAATGGAATGTAAAGAGCAACTGACATTTCCAAAGGGTCCAAAAATGGGAAAACAAAGCTGTAATGGCTAGAATACTGCCTCATAAAGTACACAAAGTTAAAGCAACTCGATCAGCCAACCAGTCTTCTGTTCTGATTCTTCTCGACCTTTCTGCAGCCTTCCACAATGTTAACCATCAGACCCTCCAGGCTACTCTTTCCAGTCTTGGGATATTGGGCACGATATGGCAATGGTTTACTTCCTAACTTGATGACCAGAAGTACGGAGTAGCATGGCTCCCAGTCTACCCAGCGAAGATTGTCCGCTGCTGTTCTGAAGGTCTCGGTCCTTGAACTGCTTCTCTTGTCTCTACACACTGGTTCTCTTGGGGATGTAATAGCCCCATATGGCTTTTCCTACCAACTTATTTTCTCCTTCCCCTCCAGTCATGATCTACTTGCATCTCAGACTGCAAAACTGAGCCTCTTTTAATTAAAGGGAGTCCATCACCAAGCCCTGACCTCACAGTTTCTCCTGAGATCTCTGTTATTGTCTCCTCAAATAAGGTAAGAAACCTTGTTGTCACACTAGGTGAAGAACTGTTCTTTTTGTCACACATTGACCACCTCTCCAGGACGTGCAGATACCGTCTTTACAACATTAGAACCAACCAACCCTGTCTCACCACTGACGCTGTCCAGTCTCTAAACTGGATTTCTGCAGCTCTCTGCTGGCTGGACTTCCACTGAAGGTAACAGGACCACTTCAGCTGATTCAGAATGCAGCCATGAGGTTAGTCTTCAGTGTTCCTATATTCTCACACACTATACCTCTACTACAAAACCTTCCCTGGCTCCCTGTGCCTGCTCGCATTAAGTTCAAAACTTTAACATTTGCCTTCAAGGCCAAGAACGTACTTGTACCTCCTTACTTATCAGCTCTGATCAAGCAGCATGTCATTTCTCATCCTCTCAGAGCTTCAAGCATTGCTTGTCTTAAACCCCCATTGCTCAAATGAAGAGGAAGACATTGAGACGTTTTTTAAACCTTGAATGGAATGAACTCCCTCTTGCATTGCAATACATTCTGTGGAATCCCTCACTGTCTTCAAGCAGAGACTGAAGACCCACCTCCTCAAGTAGCAAATTATGCTATGATATGCCTTATACCAAATGTTCTATATTTTAAAAACCTTAGGGCCTTACCTTCTTAACTGTTTGTCCTTACTTTTGTAATAACATATATCTTTTGTTCTCTGACAGGGTTTTTTAATGTGTGGAACTTAGCTTGTAGTAACTTGGTAAAAAGCAGGGGCTGATTTTAGTATAGCTTTACAGGTATGAAGAACAGATGTAGACTACTTAAACACTAATGCACATCAATATGGCTAACAGTGTCTGCTAAATGTAAACGGTTGTCCAGAGCACCACAGTTTATTGGTGTACGAGCTGCTCTATCCTATCTGTGCTTAAAGACAAAAGGCTTTAGAGACAAAAGAGTTATGGCAGTGAGGTTACTTCACTGTGTCATGGACAATCTCCAGACACTGGCTCTTTGATTTGAAGTTTTTGGATAAACATAGTGTCATGTCTGTGGATTGTGCTGTTTGGCGGCCGCTAGAGGCCACCTGGGTTTTGGTATTGCATAATTCCTTTGCAAACCTGGTTTGAGTATGTTTCATTATGAATTTTGCTTCTGGTGTGCTCCGGAAAATGTATGCTTGTGCTTTGATTGGGTTTTGGACATTCAGCATTTGTAACAAAAGCACAGTTTGTTGAGTTCTTTTGGGTAAAAATGTACATAAATTGTTAGGCTTGATTTAAAGGGTAACCATTCAATTTTATGAGAGATCCAGCGCTTTCAGAAGACAGCATCACAGAAAAGGCAATTAGTCAACTTCGGAGACACAAGTTGATGCTCCCTGAGAGAAGTCAACTAGTCGTGTGTTCTTTTTTCCTACAAAATACAATCTCTGTCTCTGATTAGCTTGTGCTGGCATGTGTTCCTTAACTTAACATATTATTAGAGTCCCTTCATAAAAAGGTGTGCAACATTGGTGCAAGTGGAGTCTTAACACAATAACACAGTAAGACGAGAGACATGGCAGCAGAGGAGACAGACACACATCACATGAGACACTTCATTCTAGACACACAAACAGCATGGTGACTTGCACAATCTGCAAGTGTCAGTGTTAAAGTACAGTAACATGGCTCACACTAGCACTGCAGGGAGTCGTCCAATCCAGAGGATACTGAGCGGTGCAGCAGCTTAAACTCTTCCCACTTTCTGGTGCAAACTTAAATTTACCAGATCATTCAAGGTATCAGCCTATGTTTTGTTTTGTTTAATTGTCATGTTGACTGTAAATGTTTGAGTACTTTAATAAAAGTTGCTCAATATTTGACACCTTTGTTTTTGTGTGTGTGTGGCTTCATAACGACTGGTCGATTCAACTTAGAGATTGTTGATATTCATCCAGCTCTTACTACAATAACTTGTATGCAAAATTGTATATAATTATTAAGACTCCCTCAGAGGATAGCTGTTAATATGACTGATAAATACAGCTTCCTAGCCACAATTCTAGCTATTCTACATTTTCTTTCAAAAGATTCTTCCCATTTTCAAGATCAGGGTTTTTTCCTTCTCATTTTTAAATGAGAAAATAGTCACACAGCAGGTGGTATGATGGTGCAGGGGTTAGCGCTGTTGCCTCCAGTGATGGGAATAACGGCGCTATAAATAAACGGCGTTACTAACGGCGATACTTTTTTCAGTAACGAGTAATCAAA
>JBBKCR010000141.1:19230066-19247135 GCA_037577295.1 Ladigesia roloffi | reverse complement strand
CTCTGCCTCTGCACACGCCTTCCTCCTCTCCTCCGTCGACCAACAGTAGCCCAATTTCCACCAGCACCCTGTAGGTCGACAGCACCAGTGGTGGTCGTTGTTAACTCGGGCCTCGACCGATCCGGTGTGAAATTTCTCTTTGTGATTCGCATGTTTGATTTGGCTTAGGTTTCATGTTGGATGCTGTTCCTGACACAACCCTCTGCATTAATCAGGACTTGGGACCGGCACAAGGAATCACTGGCTTGTGACCTCTTATGGTTGCATTCCTTGTTGGAAGTCTTTACAGCCTATTTTTTAAATGGTTCTTCCAAGCACCTTATACAATAGGAAACCCATCTGAATAATTGATGAACAATTGATTTACAACATCCACCATCTTTAGAGATGATGCTTAAAAATATAGTCTGTCACTTTCAAAGCTACCATGTAAGTCTATTTAGGTCTATTTTATTTTAGTATTTGTATTGTAACATTTTTTTGCATGTGTTGGTTGCATGAAAAGACAAATGTTTTGTGGACCACAGGAAAATAAATATAAAAAATAATTGTGAGACTTGGGCTCTTGAAAATGTATACTGTATGTTCCATACCTGGTCATGGTTATGTTCTAATGTCTGTTCATACAATCACCAAAGAAGCAACAGCAATCTACAGCACAGTTATTGAGGACCACATCACTTCTGAATGTTTGCTTCAAGTATACAGCTCACAGAACTCTTCAAATAATACAGCTCACAGCAGCTCTGTCCAGGATGACTTTTGAATGAATATTTTTTATTCACAGTGACGGTTAAAAGAAACACTGAAAACAACCTAATCTCCTTTAATAGGCCCTGAACAAACTCTCCCTTTAACATGGTGGCAATATCATGGTCTGTTAAGGCCATTTTGTTTCTAAGATACAAGAGGTGTACGTTCCCAGCAACCAAAAAAAAAAAAGACGTAGAGAGGAATAAGTTGCCATCTGAAGTCACCTTCAAAGAGATGCCCCCTGCGCCACCATATTACTGCTCTGAAATGGCTTCTCAGGGAGAAGGCAGCAATTCTATTATTCTTTAAAATGCAGTGGCTTTGCAGCACACATGGAAAAGCAATTTCACAAAGGAGTTTGCTGCCTCCAGTGCATTGTCTTCTAACCTTCGCTCCATTTCCACCAGCCCACAGCTCTATAATGGGGAAGAACCTTTGTCCGTGCCCTCACAGCCTTAACTGTGTAGCATAGAGGATGAGAAACATGACTTAAAGAGAAAGGGAAAATGGTTTACAGTAAACTAAATTGTGTCTGATCAGTAACACTTGTTATACATAGGGCTGAAACTATTGCATATGTTCATTTTTTTATATTGAATGGAATATCTAGAGAATTCCAATTTTATATGAGCTTAAATTGTATTTTTAATGCCCACATCAAAGTAGCAGTAGTATTAGTAACAACTACAACAGCTATAATTATTATTATTGTTGTTGTTTATCATTTAATCTTTAATACTATTACATGAATTATATTTATTTTTTTATAAATAAAATGCTTCTCTATTTTTTATACATTTAATTACATTCAAATGAAATTCTAAATGTTAAAATATTTTTGACATAAAACATTTGTGTAAATATACTTATAAAGTAATGAAAGTGAAGTTAAAATTCTGTCACATGCGAACACCACAGCACACAGTGTGAACAGCATGAAATTCATACTTTGCATTTACCGTACTCACTAAGTGAGCAGGCAAGAATACAGCACATATAGAGCAGTGTGTGGGGACGGTACCTTGTTCAAGAGACCTCAGAGGTGCTTGGCTGTCTTGGGAATCACACCCATGACTTCCTGGTTGCCATGAGAACGCTCTAACCATGAGGCTACAATAGTGGATGTTAACCAGAGTCCACAGGTGTAGACAAGGCCATAGTGAGGAGGGAATTGTTGTCGTAAACTTCATGCATGCACACTTTGAGGTGGTCAGTCTTCAATCATATTATATGGCCCATGGGCTCACATTACGGTCACTTATTAAGACTCTGAACAAACCAACCTTTATAAAGCAAGCCAGCAGTTACAAAGAGGTCAAGACCAAAAGGCCCCATAGCACCTGTCCCACTCCCCTTATCAAACTCCTGCCATCTAGACTCAAGGTTAACTTCAGTCTGGAAACAACTATGTAGAGCACTGCTCTGACACGGAACAAAGCAATGAACTGCAACAACCCCACATCACTTTCTAGCTCAGCAAGTGACACAATTATTTTCCATGGGAGTAACATGGAATTTAGTATTTTGTATTTTTAATTATATGTTGGACCACTTAATTTTAAAAGTGGATTTACTAATCTGTGGTTAAAACCTTGGCCTGTGAAGTTTTGATTATTCACCATGATGGACTTACCAGGGTAAGTAATACTCCACAACCATAGACTCATACATCTGTATATAAGTACAGTACTTTGCAAAAGAACCAGATTTTACTGACATCAGATTAGATTGCTGACGACAGATGTTTTGTTACAATGAAAACATATTTCAGGTTTTTGCAAGACAGCATCTCGGTCCATCAAGTCTGACAGTTGCAATGATGCTTGAGCTGTTATCTGATTTGCTTCTCTCAATCCTGAATGATAAACGTGCAGCACATTTTATTTCTCCCAGCAAATAACAGTTTGACTGGAAAAAAGCAAAATCTTTGGTAAAAACATTGCCATCGACTTGAGGGTCAACAATCAAATGCCCCTACTTAATTATATGCTAAATGAACCAACAGCCTTTTGTTAATCGCAGAAGTTGAAACTAGGCAGCACAGATTTGCTTGTCAGTTTTGTAGGGCTCACTTAAATGGATTTCATGTATAATGCAAGATCCCATTGTCCAATCAAAGAGTGTAACAGAGATGAGGAAAGAGAGATAGAATTGAAAAGAGGACAAAAAATCTATTAAGCAGGCGTCAAGCTAAGAAAGATTTTCCACTTAAGGGGAAGGGTCTAATTGTGGTCTTGGGAAGGTTCCTACTTTTTCTCCAGAGCATACAAATTAGGAGTTTAGTAATACGGATGACAAAACCTATGCACACCTATAATCTTCTCTGGCTGATTTACGACTATTCAGACTGCTAATTGCTAACCGCAACAGCTTGTTTTCTGAATGGCCCCTCCTTGGAAGCTCATTAAGGTTATTCATGATTTCTCATTTCCCCTTATGCAGTTTATAGTCGTGTAGATTTGTTTGAGCAAAGAAGCGCTCTGATAAGGTTTATAAAAGGATGAACTACTGCAAGATAATCTGATAAATCAATGAGGCAGGAGTAAGGTGAAAAAAGAAAAAAAAAAAAACAATTCAGCGATGTTAGATGAGACGCATAGATCTCTTTAATCAGCTTCAAAGGCGGGTTAAAGCTGGCCCCTTTGTGCAAAATGGCCCGCTTCTTGCATCAGGCGATATTCATTTAATCCTCTTTCAAATGGGCTTCAAACGGCCTGATCATGCCAGTCTCCATCTGCCAATTGAGATTGTGCAGCACTTGAAAGGCAGGATCGGTGAGTGACCATTTGATTTATCGGCACTACCCTTCGATTATTAAAGTGTGATGAGGGACAGTGAGGAACGGGGAACTTGGGATGAACTGGGAGCTAAAAAACAACAAACAACTGTGTCCATAAAGGATTTAGAGTGTGACCTTAACGTCTCTCCTCCCATTTCAGCCATAGACGAGGTCCTATGACACAGAAAATAGATCTAATTGTAATTAAAAAAAGCATCAAAATAATAAGAAATATACTGGCAGATAGGGGAGAAGAGAAAGGGTCATGTGAGAGAGGGGGAGGGATAAAGAGGGGGATGAAATAGGGTAGAGAAGGAAAGAGACGGATAGAAATGAACACATAGCAAAGGGGTAGAGAGCAAGAGGGAGCTAAAAGAATAGAGACAGGAAAGGGAAAAAAGGAGAAAACTGAAAGGGATAGGAGGAAGAATAAATGGAGAAAAAGGGAAAGAAAGAAAATAAAGGGAGAGTGAGGCGATAAAGAGAGGGAGAAAAAGAGATTTGCTCGAGATAGAGTTAGGGATAGAGAAGAATGAAGAGATGAGGGTGGGGTTGATAGAGGGAGGATGGGAGAGTGACACAGAGAGATTGAAGAAAGAGAAATGGAGAGGAAAGTGAGAAAGAGAAAAGGAGGAAAGAAAGAGCAGGCACATTGACACAGAGAGAAGGAGAGAGAGAGAGTGAGAGAAAAAGAGGTTTCTGCACACTTCCCACTCTCTCCTGTTCCCCAACAAAAGCACAGTCTTTCAGGTTCTATTTGCATAGTAAAAAGATGAATCCGTCCTTGTACTCAGGCCCTTGAGATGGGCATGCGACAGCCAGTCTGTACCCACACGCCTCGGCTGCTTTGAACTGCTCATCTCCTGCAAGCCTAGTGGCATCACTTTAACCCACATCCTCTTCACACAGAAGCGAGAGCAAGAAGTATGTGTGTGGTTACGAATGCACCCACGCAAACACTCACTTGCAGCGTGTCGCACTGCCTGATGGCTTGAGCTCCACCGTGTGAACTCCCCTGCATAACAGCACAACATATAGACCATCACCTATAGCTTTATGTCATCTCTATACGTGGGTGGCCCACAAAAACATAAACTCCAAGTTAATTTTGCTTTAAAACCTTTCAGGCCAAGATTCATGGCCACCCCCTCTTTCGTAGACACAGATATTTACACATGCTCAGCACTACTGGTAATTAAGACAGGTTCCTAAATCTCTTACAAACATCTAGAGAAGAAGCTTTGCATTCAGTTGTTTGGTCTGAGATTTCGTAACCACGGGTAGGTGACCAGGCTGTTACATCCACCGTTCATTTAACCACAACATTTACTAAATAAATGTCTGGACACAAGAGTGATTTGAAGATCTCAAGTATAGCAGTGGATGAACTCTTCTGCATTGCTTATTTTGCTCAGCGCTAATGTCAAGTCTGAGTTGAGTTGCTTTATATGAAACATCTGAGGCCATGTTGTCCACACGTACACGGGAATTTTTGAAAACGGAGATTTTCCGTTTTCTTTTTCTTTTTTTTTATCACGTCCACACGAGCACGTTTTCTAAAATATCTCCGTCCACACGCAAACGCTAAAAACGCTGACAGAAGCATGCCACGCCAGCAGGGGGCGGTATAACCTTAAACCGTACAGCATTGCTGACCAATCAGAAGCCTTGGCGGGAGACAGTGTCTGGGTTGAATATAAAAGCAGCCGAAGTTGACGCTGACGTCTGTGTCCTTCATATCGGAGGGACAGTAACTCCGTGTGTGAGTATAAGCCAAAACATCTAATAAGATTGAGGTAGTAATTTGTTAACGTCGGGCAGTGTAAACAATTTAATGTAAACACGGCGCATAATGTGACGTCATCTGATTGGGCCACAGTATGTCGCAAGGCGGTCCGTATTTTTTAATCTTCGTTTTTCTCCTCCACACGTAAACACAAAAATCGAGTTTTCAAAAATCCTCACTTTGGCGGAGTTTTCAAAAACCTAAAACGGCGTTTACATGTGGACGAAAGGCCAAAACGCGTAGTTTTCAAAAGTCCCAGTGTACGTGTGGACAAGGCCTTACATTCTTGTTTTCCTTTCTTTGTACAGGGTTGGCACCAGGAGTGAATTTGAGAAAAACATATTTCACGAAAACAGCATCCTGAATCCCTGGCACTACTGCTGCTCTATTTGGTGAGCTCTCAAGCCTCTATATCAGTAATCCATAAAGCTAAATGTAATGAGATAACAAGAAAGACCCTGTTTGCTAGTTAGATCTAGAAAGCTACTTTTGGCCCTCATACCTTGAACTGTGATTGGTTAAACAACCAGTTTAAAATCTTTGCTTTTATTTTCAGTAAGTAAAGCTTATAAATGTATTAATTTTATAAGTTAAACAGTGAGCATGTGGTGAAACCAAATCAACTTTATCAATTTACTTTAAAATGTATCCAAGCAGTACTGGGACAATCAAACTTGAGTACAATTCTAAACATTTTCAGGAGATATTTGTAATAGTTTAAAGAAAACATTCAAAACCATTATGGTCATAAATTAAAGTGCTGACAGATGTTGTTGAAATATTTCTCTGTTCTTAATGGCATTCAGGTTTACATGTGATCTAAATCTAAATCTACTATTCATTATGCATGTCTGAAAACTAAACATCATGGCATAAAAAGTAGCTGTATAATTATACTCTGGAATTGCATTGGCCAGCCAAAAAGGCACGGCTCCCAAAAGAAGAGGCGGTTCTTTTGGCTCCCAAAAATCTTTTAGTTTATTATCATTTGTAGCCTCATATTTTAGCCTAACTTGGCAAATATGAATGCTTTGTCTGTCGATAAACCCTTTTGTAATAAGTGGTATTCTGAGAAGCCTTATAATTTTCTGTACTGGTTCTGTTACAAAAGCAGACATTCTTTTTAAAATATTTTATTCAAACTTTTAATTTTAACACTACAAACAAATCCACAGAACAGAAACATTCGGAAAAATCAAATGCCTCAGCTTGGATGGTCTGATGCGGTTTCTCCTCTCAGTGAGTACCTGACTGCCCGGACTGCCGCTCGGTCGTAGTGGTATGGGATTGCTGCCAAAAAAATGTCAGGGCTGCCGCTGAGAGTGAAACTGAGCAGTGAAAAGAAAATACTCCATGGGAGTCGGCTCTTCTGATTCACTACAAAGCATTGGCTGTTAGCAGCAGGCTAGCACATTTTCACTAGTTTGAAAAGGATTAAAAAAATACAAAAATGTATATATATATATATATATGTATTAGGGCTGTAACGATATACGATACAAAACCGAAATCGCGACACCCGCGTTCACGAACCCGTGTCGATGTGTGAGGAGGGTGATTCGCGACACACACACCCCCCCAACTCTTTCTCATATACAGTTCCCACCCAGAAACGTTTTTCACCATAATAGAAGGGTTTTCATGTCAATTTATTTTCTTTAACCAATTTCTGAGGGTCTAAGGGTTTAAAGACCCCGCCCACAAGTTTACTAACACACGGAGCACGGACGGACCCTTTGTTTGCTGAATTGATTCACTGTGAGTTCATGTAAGTTGGGCCTAAAAGTGTCTATAAGCTGGCTGGGTTGTGACAAAACTGCGCTGGAGTCTCTGTGTAGTTGTTTTTATTGTGTTTTGAGCAGTGGGGGAGCAAGAAGGGTATATATATATATACATACATACACACACACACACACCTCCCTGCCCCTTTTTCTGCCTGGGAAAATTAGTTTTGCACACCAGCTGCTACTGTGTAGGGAAAGGGGTGCAGTAAATAATGCATGCAATCATTTATTTATCTTAGAGAGAAAGACGCACACCCAGGGACATGGAAGACAGAGAGCAGCGAAGGAAAGTGGAGGAGAGAGAAAACAAAAACAACAGCAGCAGCAAGCACAAGTGTGTGAATATAGATAGATATTGGAGGCAGAAATTATAATTCTCTCTCATATTATGTCTCCTTCTAAGCCCATTTATTTAGTTTCTTCGCCTGTATCTGAAGCCCTGTGGAGAAGATCCGTAATGAAGCACCAGGAAAGCGGACCTACACATTAAGTGCTAATAAATACCTGGAGTGTAATTTACATGAGGTCATACATAAATGTTATTATGTTTCAAATGTTTGAAGGTATAAATAATATTTAATAATATTCAGCAAATGTTCTGACCCTTATAATCAAGAGAATCCCCGCTGATAACATAGCCATAGCAATCCTGACATTACAGGTCTTAGCATGTTGAAGAATCCAGTGATGTTGCATTAGCGGTAGTTTGAGAAGATGGCGTGGTCGTTCACATGATTCGGAGAAACTGCATTCAAGCATTCAGCCTCCCAGTAATGTCTAAGGCGTGTTGCCAAACCCGTTTATTAGTGCATGTATTTATTACATCCCGTCTGGACTGCTGTAATGCTCTTTTCTCTGGCTTACCAGTACGTACTATCTCCCGTCTGCAGCGCATTCAAAATTCAGCTGCAAGAGTGTTAACATTGTTACGCCAATTTGCCATTTAGCCAGGGAAAATCGCCCAGGTGCCGGAGATTCACGGAATGAACAAACAGAGTCTTTTACTTCGCTCAAATAATCGTAAGAAAAGATTTTAATTTAATTCTGACTGAATGGAGAAACAGAAATTCAAAACAGACCCCTCTCATGTCACCCATGTCTCTCAAAGTCTATTCTGTTCCCCAGTGAGTAAGATTTTCCCTCAAGATCTTATACCCAAAATTACGTAAGATTCGACCTTGTTTACCGACTTACTCTAGTCTAAACATACGTTGTTATAGATTAAAACTAAAGTCCGACGCAGGACCCGTCGTTGCTAGGCAACCAAGTTAAGTGTCCCTGAGCCAAACCAAAATGTTAGGACATTAAATCAACTAAGCTAAACTAAACAACGGATGTGCTGTTTCTAAATTAATTTCTTACATTTAACTTTAAACCCACATGATAGCAAATTATTTGATTTTAACCTTACCTAAGGATTTATAATTAAGAAATCCCAGTGTAACATAATCACAAATAATCAAAACAATGAATCAAATGGGTACAGAATAAACTTAAGTCATTCAGAAAATAATATTTATATGAATTAATATTTATAAAAAGAAATTAATGCTGATTTTTCCGCATAACATATACCAAACGATCTGATCACATTACTCCCGTACTTTCAAACCTACACTGGCTTCCTGTCTCCTCTCGTATCAATTACAAAATCCTCCTGCTTACCATTAAGTCCCTCCATGGTCTTACACCTTCTTATCTCTCTGACCTGCTTACCCCACACCGTCCTACTCACCTACTACCATCTCCGGGAGAGCAGCTTCTCTCTGGCCCTGGATCCCGTCTGGTGTCTCTGGGTGGGAGACCCTTTTCTGTTATTGCCCCTAAACTCTGGAACTCTCTGCCACTGTGTCTTCGTTCAGTCACTACACTGAAAGAGTTTAAACTCAAAACACACCTGTTTAACCAATATTCCCGTGTTTTACTGGAGTCTTCTTGAATAATCTTTGAAACGGACGCATTTGCTCCTATAATGCATATGAAACTGTTGTACTTTGTTGTTTTCATGAATGTTTTCTGTCCTTCTATGTTGTTCGTTTTCTGACTGTAACTGTACAGCGTCCTTGAGCTTGGGAAATGCGCAACATAAAATAAACATATTATTATTATTATTATTATTATTATTATTATTATTATTATTTAGGGAGATCCTATCAAATGACCCATTGAAGTAACCAACATGTTCAAAATTCATATGAATCCATGCACTTCCCAGAGTAAACAAATATTCATCACTTAATCAGCACTTCATTATGTACAGTGCAATGTTACCTTTCCAATTCACTTAAAATGAATTTAATATGTACAAAAAACCTAAATTAAAAATAGTTAAATAAACATGTTGTATTAATGCAATGTCTGATGCAGAACTGATGTATTAATACAATCTTTTTCACATTCTGACATTAAAGTAAATGTCTTTTTTGCCATGTATTTGCGGGGGTGCCAAATATAGCAAAACTGGACTTGCTCTCTGAGAGAAAGTATGGCACTCTTACCCCCCGATCATTCAGCACAATGCCAGACAGCTTGGGTGCCTGTCGGCCAGCGTAACAGGGTTTCAGTCAGCATTCTCCTCCAAGCATGTGTAATGAACTTTTATATTATATAATAGTGGGAAAGTGGTTTTATGCCTCTTGACCTATGTATGACCCTTAAAGACAATCTATGCGTTTAGTTCTCAGTATGACCCCATGTTTGTTTATTTGAGCTGTTCCACAATTTATGATAAGGGCAGCGGTAACTTTAAGAAGGGAATGTGCTGACATTCTATAAATCAGATGTACAGATTATATATATATATATAAATAAATATTTATAGATACAGAGTTTACTAGAATAAAATTATAAAAGGGTCAGTGATGATACCAAACAAACTGCTGCTGTTTGGAAAGTCATGGTGGCTGAATGCATGCGATTAAGAGAAAGCACATCCTATCCTTCACCTTCCCAGTGTTTATATGTTCATCCCTTCATTCCATCCTTCCTTCCTTTCTTTCTTCTTTCCTTCCTGCCTTCCTTCCTTCCTCGCCACAACCAAAAAGGATCAATAAACAATACAAAGGAAAAGAGGGGAAAGTGTGTCCAGAGGCAGGAGGAGAGAAGAAAGTGAGGTGAAAAAGTGGCAGACAGAGAGATGAGTGTAAAATTAGACAACGACAGGACTGCCAAGTCTCACGCAATGAACAGCACCTACCATGCACACCCCCCCACTCGACACATACAATCTCACAGAAATGTTTTTGGAAGCATTGGCAGCCCTGCAATGAGACTGTATGTTGTTTGTTCATATCCCCCACTGGTTGGCCGTGTGAGAAACTCAGAGTGAGTGTACACAAGGGATAGAATGTTGTGGGAGATGCCAGGGAAGAGGAAAAGCGGAAGGCCTAGTAGCAGACATATGGATGTAGTGATTGAGAACATGCAGGCAGTTTATGTAAGAGAGGAAGATGCAGACGATTAAAGGAAACTGATTGTGGAAACTGCTCGAGTTGATCGGGAGCAGTCAAAATAGAAGAAACATTACAAAGACAAACAAACCAATCACAAATCCATTAAAACTGCCTTACTCGAAATCTAATCTACAGCTGAAAAGAGACAATCAAGACTCAAGTTCAGTTTAAACACCTCAGAGCCTTTGTGGAGTTCACCAATCATTTTCCAAACACCTTCCAAAACTCATGTAAAATAGTCATAACTGTCAGACTAAATCTTTTGTCCACTGGCATACAACGAAAAGGTTCCTCAGTGGTTTTGTGCAAGTGCATTATGAAATTTAATTCTGTATTCCTCTGGGACGAAGACTGTAATGCTTCAGCTGTCTGGCTTCATGTGTGTCTGTGTGTCCTGTGTGATTTTCTCCAATAAAAATCACAAGGCAGATTCAAGCAAAGCTATAGGGAAAAAGAAACAAAAACTGTTCTTGTGAATCAGGCCAAAAAAGGTTGGCTAGACTGCAATTGCTTGGAAGGATAGTGAAAGGCAGTGAGTTGTGGAAGTTATTTTATATAAGCAGAATTTAGAAAGCCATCCTGCCATGACTAAATAATCTACAGTGTTATACCTTGTTTAAAAAAAAATCAGATTTGTGCTTAAAATGTATAATTGTACTTACATTTATACTTATATTTACTTATACTCATTCGTTTACTTTAATTTTGTTTCAGAATATATATATTTTTAAATCTACTTGTTTGCACAGTCAAATATAAGTGGTTCAGGATCCCAGGAGGCTTCTATACAACTAAAGGTGACACATTTTTTAAAATATTACAAAAACGTCTTCATAGCTATCACATTTTTATTGGTGTGAAATAAAAAATACTGCTCATAAAAATAAGTTATTCTCCTAATTTCAGCTCTTCAAACGTGAAACAGCGCCAACCCAACCGTGGTGAAACAGAGAATTGAAGTGAAACGTCTAACGTCCCCATTCATTTCAGTGTAAATCTCCTCAAAACCCGGCGACTCCTGGATTTTTCGAGGTTTCAAAGGACCCTAATGGTAAATAAGTCCCACCTGTAAAACAAGTGACTGTCTGCTGTAATAGGGTTGTGATAGGGTAGTTCTCCACTTAAAATTGGCTGACAACACTGTGGCCAATCACCACCTTTGAAATAATATTTCACTTCATTCTATTTTATGTACTGAGCACTGAATTTGAGTGTGAGACTGAAGCCTTATACATAACAAAATGGTCAAAATGTTCTGTTTTCTGAGGTTTAATATTTTGGCTCACATTGCATCAAAAATCAATACTCAATACTTAATATTTAATACTTAATAATTTTTTGGGCCTTAAAGTTGAATTTTCTAGATATCATTGTAATTTGTGGAGTTTATTTAATTACAGATAAATAAGTCACATGTTCTGTTTTAAAATGCAGAAAGTAAGGTAATTAAATGTGAAAAAATACTTTTTTCAATGTACCTTACACAGGAGTGTATAGTCACTGAGATCTGAATATGTGTCCAGTATGAACTAAGCTGTATTTTTACAGAAGTTAGTATTATCATTACATGGAGAAAACATGTTATTAGTACTAGAGGATTTTGATAGTCAGTGAGCCACCATTTTTTGCTAATGTATTTTTAAAGTAAACAAATATACTTCTTATTGAGCATGAGACGTGTTTTAGTATAAATAATAATAAATAATTAAACTGCTTAAATCAAATATCAATTGTTTGTAAAAATGTTGCAATTACTACATACAGTTGTTTTAGAGGTGAAATCTGGCTTAGTGCTTTTTAATATTAAAAACATTAGACCATTAGGAGTGGAGAACATGAAACACCTTCTGAAGTTAGTTACAAAGAATAACTCAAGTAATACAACAGACTCTATGCAACCAGATTTGTTCGTGAATGAATGGAAAGAACATGCAGCTACACTGGGCATTTCTGGAAAAGACTGAATATTAATGAGCTACAAGAATCAAATGTGTGCAATTATGCAGAAACTATACACATATTGTAATGGAGTTGGGCTGGGGAGGGCTGTCCCAGCATGCATTGCTCCCACCTCGGTCTGTTTAGGTGCGTTTCTGTGTGTTATTTGGGCTTACTGTGTGTTAGAGTGGTAGAAATGTGTATGTTGTGTTCTTTTGGAGTGTTTGTGTGTGTTTCAAGTAGTGTTGGGGTTGTTTTATGTGTGTTTAGTGTAGTGGTACACAGGCTACCATGTGTGTGTACACTGGTAGTCCTGTGTACCTGGGCCGGGGTTTGGCCTTAGTGAGGGGGAGTGGTGTGTGTTACCTTTACATGCCCCTGCTGTTCTGAGCTCTGAATAAAGGCTGTGGACGTTTCCTCCCTCTGAGTTCACCTGCTCTCTCGAGTGCTCCTTCATTCCCTTGACGATATCACCTCAAGATAATTGCAATATAGTTCAATAGAACCATTATAGTACACATTAAATTATATACTACAATAAATGTTTATTTAGGTAGCCGTTGTGTGAAATGTGCATTAATACAGCTGATACTGAGCACAGAAAAGGACCCTATGTGTTTATTAACTCAATGATAATAGATTAGAGTAAGTTTAAATAAAACTGTTTGGAACAGGATAGTATCGGATATGATAAATGTTAGGACTGTAAAATTATTACTGTCTTTTCTCTGTTTCTTAGCTTTTTGTCACTTCCTCCTGTTTTCTTGTCATTGTTCTCCATGTGTGTTTGTCTGCATGTTTTGTTTTGGTGGTAGAAATTGTTAATACTGTTGTTCTGGTTTGTATAACCCCAGAGTTTATTAGCCCTAGTTTATGTCTAGGTTAAAAGATGGATTATCAAGTATGGAATAAGCCTCTGTCGTAGCGTCAACAAGACATTGTTTGTGGCCAAAATGTACTAATCAGAGGCGTTTAGAACTACTTCCGATGAGCCTACTTTTGTTCTTTTTATGGACCCTGTGTTGAGTTTCAACTCCATTTAAGCGATAAACATGTATCCCATTTGGTGGTGTCACCCACTAATAACCAGGAGGTCAGCTTCAAAATGTTCAACTCTTGCGCTTTTGTTCCTTATTACATTTGCCACTTTTATTATGTTTTATTAGGTTTAATGACTTTATACACAGTTACAACAGATTTATTTCAAAATGCTGAGAAATTGACAATTTCTTGGTTGAACTTAATGATAACCATCACTAATGTGAAACTAAGTCATTCAGAGTCACAGTGTGGCTTTTGGACACAGACCCCATGTTGTGCTTTGGAGTGACGAAAAATTTGACCGCATTCTGGCCTCAAATCTGAAAAGTGCTTGGAATCTTATGTCCTTATATTACACTTCCAGGCAAAGTCTTTAATCAAGAACAGACTGACAAAGAACCAAACAGTGGGCAGCAAAGAAGGGGATGTGTCTAACCTCCACTGCTGCTCACCCCATTGTTCCACTCGTCATCTAGCTTTAAAGCAGCTCCATAAGCGTGATCTTTAACCTTTCAGCAGAAATAAATAAATCAATTGAGGGAAATAACTCCCAGAATGGAGATGCTGAAAATAGAAAAAAATGAAAAATGTAAGTCTGTGAGAGAGGGCACAAAGACTCAACTCCAAAAAGAAAAAGGCAAGTGTAAGAGATAGAGAGAGAACAAAATGAGTCATTAAAGTGTAAGAGACTGGAGGAAGAGGGGAGAAAAGGTGAGACAAAAGACAGGAAGACATAGGCAAGAATGAGAAATATTTGAGGTTGTAGTGGGAGAAATGTGTCTCCAGGCTCATAGATGCAAACAGTTCTGCTTCAGAGCCCCCATTACCCATTTCTGGCCAATCTTGATCCTAGCCTGCTTGGCTGGGGCCATGGCAAGGTGACGGAAATTCAGAAAAATAATTGGAAGGTTAGGTTTGATAATGGCCACTCCAGCGGAAAAACAAGCCCTTAATTGGTGCGGGGTCCATTTGGTGAGTTTTCAAGGTAAAGTGTGAAAGTATTCATTATCTCCCTGGCTTGCTCACATTTTTCTCAGCCTGCGAGGGATGGAACCTCGACGGGTGTTGGTGCATGGCCACAGCCCTATTGCGATGGGTCTTGCTAAGACATGTGCTCTTGAACTAATGAGCCAGGAAAGGACAATTATGGCAGACATTTAGCTAACTGCTAATTCCACAGGAACCATCTTTGGCATATGTGGATAATGTGCCTAGTCGGCATACAAAGCAATAAGAAAAGAATAAATGTGACATCTAGGGTTGCCTAATATGCAGTAAAAGAGACAAAAACACGGGCAATAAAATGAAGCTACTTGTTGGGTGGCATTGAATTGTAGTGACACATTCACTTAATGCAAAGTGCTTATTTAAAGCACCTCCAACATTTTTATACAGATATGCCCTGTCTTTAGACTAATAAAATGTGAATTAAGGCTGCAATGTTGAGCAAGGTACTGCCCCCCACAGTGCTCCCTGGGCGCTGTGTTCTTGGATGCCCGCTGCTTCACTTGGTAAATGGGTTAAATGCAGAGGAAGAACTTCATGCTGTTCACACTGTGTGCTCTGGTGTGGTCCCATATGACCACATGGCCACTTTCACTACAAACTCAAACCATGCTGACCTTTGGACTTGAACATGTCTGCCACCAGACAAACATGCTCCCAAGACAGTGTCTCGATCTGCACTCAATATGCAGCCATACCACAAATAAAATTATATTGCACAACAAGATGTAATTGCTAAGCATCATCATCCACACCAGAAATCCCATCAACCACCTGGTGGAACAAGTGCTCCTGCAGGCCACAGCTGTGTGCACTGGTCCTGCAGCACCCCACGTATCCACAGAAGAATGCAAAATCCTCTGAGTGCATCATTTACACAAGCGCTCCTGCTCATCCGATTAGAATGGATGAAGGGATGGTGCTGCCTAGGAACGGATCTGGCTCTTAAATAGGAAATTTAAGTAAAAACTCTAGTCTCATTTTGAGTGCAACCTCAATCGAAGCCTGGAGTAAACCATGCGGATAAGATGCTCCTTTGAGGCTTTTCCAAAAAAAGATAAAAGAAAATAGCAGACCACGGGATATCGTGCCAGACTGTCCCTTCCCAGTGGCATCTCAATCTCAGGTGAAAATTAAAGCCACAGCAGGAATTGCTTTTGTGAGGACAAACAAATTCAAAGATGTTTCCATACACTCCATCCACACAGAGGGATGTGCCTGAGAGGGATATTACTAATAAAACGGGAGAGAGAAGTCTTCATTTAGCCAGGGCCAATCCTTAAAATCTGATTTGGCAACGAATCACTTTGCTTCATAGTATTGCAACAACAAATACATTACACAAATATACCGTATACCATATACCAAATCCATCTATCTTCACTAACATTACTGTATCCTGCAAACACAAGTGACAACCTTTTGTTAAACACAGAACAGAAACAGCCTCACCTCTGTGGCACTGTATCCCAGTACCCCCATCTAAACATGCCAAGATACTCTGTTCTAGGCTGTTCTAGGAAATAGCTGAAAAAAAAAAAAAAATGTGTTTTATATTATTTAGATGTACATCTCATTTTTCCCAAATTTAAATTACTTTGACTTATTTAGATTATTGGTGTGTAGCCTACTGCATGCTGTGTCATTCAGCCTGAACAAATCAAGCCATCTTGCCTTATTACAGACGCAATACGGCAGCAAAACCTGACATTCCTCGGATATTAGTCCAGAGTGAAAAAATCAAAATACTCTTAATGGCATGCAGCTTAATTGCAGCACTGTAACCACACAACTCCTCCATTGTGGTTTGTGCAGCAGAGCAGAAATGATATCTGCCCTTCCTGCATACAGGATAGTTTGGTTAGAAGCAGCAGTGGCTTTCAGAAACTTTACAGTTTCCCCTTCTGATTTAAAATGACTTTCATTTATCTCTGCTCCTAAAAAACATAAAGCATTCTAAAAGCATTAAAAGTGCTGCAGACTCTATAGGGCTCGATATTATGATACAGACATGGTGGAGAAGAAGCTGAGGTTTGAACCAGAGCTCATCTTTGTGTACTAGCTCACTGCCACAGTGATGTTCTAAGAAATAAAGAGAGGCAAAACTGTTTCTGAGGCAATGAGTGAGCTGCATTACCTCCTATAAATGGCATGAAAGGACTCCCCATCACGATATAGCAGAAAGCAGTGCTAATGAGGATCAACTCAAAGCCCTGGACACTCTAGAACACACGTCCTTTGTCAGCACTCTGACCACACACACCTCTCTGAGCAGCTCAGAAGTCTTAGACATTTACTTCGCGTACTGTCAAAGGCAGAGTGGAGAGCTTGGCGAACACAACCTGGCTGTGCAACCACAATCCTGCCAAGGCAGAGATTACTCTTTTTGAAATAGTGTTAATTTCGTCAGACGAGACGAGAAGAAATATGTTCGTCAACGACCTTTTTTTCCATGACTAAGACGAGACGATGACGAGACGGCAAAAGTGTCCAAAAATGCTGACTAAGACTAAATTAACATGCATTATTGT
>JBBKCR010000141.1:19217431-19229966 GCA_037577295.1 Ladigesia roloffi | reverse complement strand
TGTTATTATTAAAATCTTTCTTTAACTACTGAAGCGTCTCCCCCTTCTCCTTACCTGCGGCAATGAGCCGTGACACAAGGTCTGTGCCAGGAAGCCAACACATTGAAACAAACTGTACCAATACTGCCAAGAGTAATGTTCAAATATCCAGCCAAAATTATGCCAGAAGCTTGTGGCTACAAAAAAATTGCAGTGAAACTTGTACATTGACATTTAACCAAATATTAGTTGGGGTGTATGCATACTTTTGACCCTGTGTTAAATGAGAAAATAAATAAATTCTTGTGACCCTATATTTGTTTTAAAAAAGAATTGAAGTTGTATGTTGCATAATCACTCTGACCTGGAAAAGTCAAGAGTAGTCAAGTAAAAAGTGCAAAATAAATACTACACCCATGATAAACTGAACCCTGGTATAAACTGAGCCCTAAATCACATCCTTAAATCTGAATAGATTTCGTGAAACTCTAGATCCAATTTGTGCAGGTTGGGAAAAACTTTGGTTAAGTATTTTTACAGAAAATATTTGTAAGCAGAATTGGCCTCATTGCTTAAGAGCTAAAATAAAGAAGCAGAATTTGGACACTAAACAATTAGATTGATTAATAAGATCAAAAAAAAGAGAGAGTGCATGAATTAGAATTGTATTTATTTGTTTGTTTTCATATTTTGGCCAAACTATTCCTTTAAAAGTATACTTTAATACATCACAGCCTGTAGAGGCTATGTCTACAGCTGCCTGAAGCAGTAACAATTCAGAGGGAAAATGAGAAGTAAATAGTAAACAAAATTTCCTGAACAAAAACTGGATCACTGTGATTAAATGTAAATGTGAACAGGGCCATCCTCTTTAATATTATTTGTACCTATAAGATTAACTGTCATGTGGAAATATGGAAATATAGCCATATTGTTAGGGCACAATTTTAGCACCCAGCTGAAAGAACTACAAATGTAAAATGTTGATATGCTAAAATGTCTCCAAAACTACATTTCTATATAAAAACTCACTGCAACCAGAGCATCATAATTGTTCAGACAGCCACTGCATGGTTGCGTAGGATGGAATTAGTCACCACAGAAAGTAAATGCTTAATACAAAAGCGAGGGAGAGCATGACAGAGGGAGAGTGAGAGCAAGAACAAAGTTATATCTGGCAGCGAATAACAGAGAACAATGATGGTGAGAAGCACGAAATAAATCAGCTTTCTTGGAAGGCCAGATGAAGCCCTATAGGGCTTAGGAGACTGCTCTGGGAACTTGCATTTTCTGAGGACATGATCAATTCAATAATGAAATACATCACCCAGACACAAAGGAATCCTTATTTGTCTACAAAATCCAAAGCTGCGGCACGGCAGTATGAAAGACAACCTCCACGTTTCTGGCAGATGTTGCATCCGATTCACGTAACATTAGCCAGATACCTGGACTCATTTATATAAGACCAAAAGGCAGTGAGGTGCTTACCAGAGATTTTCATTCATTCTGGGCTGCTAACAGTGACTTGTACAAGCAAGGAAATCTCTGATTTATGTACTGCATTAATGCAAAGGCCAAAAACTATTAGCACTAGCTTTCAACAGTCAATACATCTTTACTTTGACACATTATATAATTTTATGCCACGCTAGTGGTAATGGAAAAACAGTTTTGCTAAGGATTTGCTAAGTAAGGATTTGCTAAGACAACTTGCCCAGTGCTTCATGCCAATCTTCACTTTGAAACCTCAAAAGTGAGGTACATCCCAAACCCAAACAATGTTGTATCCTCCTTTCACCATTACCAGTGTGACAGTCCTAATCACTCACACAAGCTGGAGAACACTATTAGCAAACCAAACAAATCAAGTACGAAATATCAATCAAATTACAAGCTAATAGTTTTCTTAATGCATTTGTTTGAGTACAGATGGCCCCTTCTGCCAGTCACACAACAGCAAGCCATCATGATAATCATCCTTCTAATAATATGACTCCATTAATCAAGCAAGCTCCACAATGCAGAGGGAAAAAATCCGATTCAGATGTTATCATTAATTAATCTGCTAAAGCGTTTCTGGACAATCAGCCGCAATCACCTTGATCTAAACAACAGAGCAAGGTGACACATATGGAATGTGTCAGCGTATGGAATAAGTACAGCCTTGATGATGACGTGGTTATGGTGTAAAGAGATGTTGCTTCCTTGACAAATGAGTACTTACATTTGGCAGGCAGGTCATAGCCACAGGAGATCTTGGCTTTGCCAGTGTCGCAGCCATTTAGGGAATGACACTCCTCATACAAAAAATGTCCTGCCGCTCTGTGTATGCAGCCATCCACTGTAAAAAAATCAAACAAAATACAGCAATTTCAAAACAGACATGAATTTCATAAGTTACATACATTAGGTAACAGTAATATTTTAAGGCTTAATTACACATGGAAAACTGGAAGTATTGACCGGGGTGAATATTATGTGTTCCATGAGTTACTCTCACTTTTGGATAGACTTGGACAAATAAGTTGTTCTCTCTAGATCACTCTCCTGTAAATATAAATGTTTTCTCTACTCTAACACTTCAAGATTACCCCATTAGTGTTGTTATTAGGGTTTGTTACTAGTTTTTGCAGGATTGTTCGTAGTAGGTGACCTGGCCTAAGTTATCTGGGTAAGGTTTTGGTCAAATATCCTAACAAGCAGGAGAAGAAAAATTGTGATTAAGCTTTAGTTTATATGAGATTGTCTCTTTTTACATTCTTTCACAGCACAGTGTGGAATTGTACGGCTTAAATCCAACATCCGTCTCATAAGTATAAAAGTACAGTACTAAGGTACTGTGGGTACTGTGCTAAGCTACCTGGTGAAAAAATGCGTTTGATCCCACACGCGATTCCGATATGCAGAGAATGGGAAATTGCAGCTCAATGCATTTTCAGAAAGAGTGGAATGATAGCAATGACAACAACAATAGAAAACTTGTAGACTTGTATACACTCTGCATTAACATGACTGTGGTTGGATTGTGAAGATGATTTGTTTGGGTTGGGCCAATAACTGGCTATAAGAGTGTAAATAGTTTTAGAAAATAGAGAACATCACACATTTAATGGCAGTCTTTTACAAAATTCATTGCCTTTTTCTGAAAATGCATGCATTTCATCAAAAAACGTATTTTATACACCAAAAAAGCCTTTCACATATTATAAAAAAGGTAACTGGACCATTCCTGTTTGTGTTTTTATTTAAACAAAAGAAGCATACCAAAAACAATAAGTAGGTATGAACAGAAATAAAAAATAGATGTGTCACTGTAAAAAGTAGAAATTACTTTAGTCCAAGTTACTTCTCCTTTTTTATCTCTCATTACCTTAAATCCCTGGGTGAGTTTGAATTATTAACCAACTGTCGAACGTGAACAGAATGCAAAGATGACCCCAGCTGGAAGGGAAATGTAGCTGCCGTTATTGGTCAACTTTAATGGGCTGATGGGCAGCGAGTGGATAGATAAAGATTCTGATGACTTTCGAGAAAGTGAAATCCGACACTGACAGACTTTGAGCTCAGAGAGTATCAGTTCTATTGACCGGCAGACAATTATAGCATTGGAAGCCGTTACAACAGTACAGCTGTCTTTAACATTCTATATATACATTGTTAACCACAAGTTTGAGGACATTAGCATTTTTCATACATTTTCATTTCACCACAGCTCCTCTGCATTTCCCCCATTCTCCAAGCAGGCAGCCAGGAACGCAGCACCCGGGGAGCAGTGTGTGGGGATGGTACATTGCTCACGGTACCTCACAGGTACTTACAAATCTTGGGAATTGAACCCATGACTTCCTGATAGCAGGGTGAATGCAGAAACCACTAAACACTGAGCTGCAGTCACTCCAGACTAGATTGAAAGGATCTTACTGTAAAAAGGGCCACTTTGCACCCTATTAAGATTATTGTATGATTAGTTTAATTTTCAGGTTTAACATTAAAGTTAAAAAATCAAGCAAAACTAAATAATAAAAGGTGAACAGCCATAATATGTTCTATACAATGAGTATGAATACCTTATGAACCTGGCAGGTACAATGCTTCCTAAAGCAGAAGACACAATAAGATCAAAAACCAGCAAGGTCTGAGCTTTATCTATTTAGCAAGCAAAAGGGGACTGCAGCTCTTCAAAGTTATACTTCTCTATCTTTGCTATTTTTAAATCACATCCACTCTTCTTGTTTTTTCCCCTCTAAACCACTTCCTGAGGTTTTACCTGGGCTAACCACAAGAACACTTTGACGAAGTTCATTTAAAGCTGCTGGTTACCCAGGGCTACAATGGAACAATCATGCAAAACATCACAAGGTGTCAACATGTTGCAAGACCTTTCCCCAGTCATCAGAACCCTAATAGGGGTTTTTCCCCACTTGAAGTCTTTAGTGAAGTTCACACACTTTCTGCTGTTATCCGAGATACAGCCCACACAGAGGGTGGCAGAGTGTGATAAAAGCAAATGGGATTCGGCAGGGTAATGACACTATCAGATGACATCCAATAACCCAAACAGACAGGCTTGCTGTTACAGAAATTAGACAGACCAAAGAGGATTGATATTTCATGTTCCACTAGATCCCCTCCCTCATTCATTGGGCACTGACTTGGCAAATGAGCCTAAGCAACCTTCAGAAGTACTTGAAAACAAACTATTCCAATTAGCAGCTGCCTTGTCACGGACAGGGGTCATTTTCTTCTCTAGATGAAACAAGGATTTTTTCTCCTTTCATTTTATTTTATTGGCTCCCTTCTGTTTCACACTTCTCACACTTAACAGTGTCTGGATCATTCAAGCTCCTCGCAATTTTATCAGGATGACACATCAAAACAAGCTGTGGCAGGAAGATTGTTGTGTCTGTCAGCGTAGCGTCCAGAGCATGGAGGCACGACCAGTAGATCAGGAGATATGAAGTAGGCCGAAGGAGGGTAACAACCCCACATCAGGACCGCTAACTCTGCCTTTGTGCAAGTAGAAACAGGAGGAGCACTGCCAGAGCCCTTGAAAATGACTTCCAGTGGGCCACAAATGTGTATGTGTCTGCTCAAACGGTCCAAAACAGACTCCATGAGGGTGGTAAGAGGGCCCAACATCCAAAGGTGGGGGTTGTGCTTACAACCATGCAGGATGTTTGGCATTTGCCAGAGAACACCAAGATTGGCAAATTCGCCCCTGGTGCCCTGTGCTCTTCACAGGTAAAGCAGGTTCAAACTGAGTACAAGTGACAGACGTGACAGAGTCTGGAGACGCTGTGGAGAACGTTCTGCTGCCTGCAACATCCTCCAGCATGACTGGTTTGGCAGTGAGTCAGTGATGGTGTGGGGTGGGATTTCTTGGAGGTAGCTTGACTGCCATTAGGTACAGAGATGAGACCCCTCAGACCCCTTGTGAGACCATAAACTGGTGCAGGTGGCCCTGGATTCCTCCTAATGCAAAACAACTCTAGACCTCACAGAGCTGCCAGGCACATGATGCACCACTTCTCCTACCTGTCCATCATATATCCAACTGCAATTGTTCCTCCAGACTTCTTGTTGAGAAGATGGCGTCAATTGCATTCAGAGACCTCTAATTTCCCTTTGTTTGGATAGCAGGGCAAAGAGAGTCTCAGAGATAGACAGAAAACTAGACAGGACAAGACAAGAGAAGCCAGCAGGAGAGGTAAGGGAGATTTGACCACCTTTGTCAAGAGCCAAAGCAAGAATGAGAAATATGAATTAAATTATTTAAGCACTTTTTGCTATTTACTACTTTTCTGTTTACTTCGGGGACCCACAGTCTTGATATTATAAAACTTAGGGTGTAACCTAAGTGACGACTCAAGGCAGCTAGCAGACCATTGGTTAAGCAAGTTTGTCAGTCACCTAGAGCCAGCAATGTAAGCAGTGGCAACCTAACTAATGAATATACACTTCATATCACTAAAATTAAAGTTAGTCCTAGATCTAGTGATGCAGAAAGGGGCTGAAATAAACATGCCACACTCCATGCAGAGATGGGGCTTGCCAAACTCCATACTGAACTTCAGTGGGCATCTCATGTCAGTGGGCTAGTGACTTTGTAGACTGATGGATATAGTTTACTAATTGCTCAGTTATCTCACGAGATGTTATCATTAGCGGAAGTGCGACCCTATCTGGTGCAGGCTGCTGATCGTGGGAGGAGTGGAATGACCTAGAGGTGGTGCAGAGGGAGAGGAATGATGGAAGGTTGTGGTCCCCCAAAATGAACGAAAACAAGTATGGCAAGAGCTGGGGCATATATGTGGTCGACGAATGATGGGGGCCTTGAGAGAACATGTTTACTCTCCTAGGCTGCGCAGTGATGTTGAGCAATGTCAGCGGGACTGAGGGAAAAGCCTGGTGGGGTGTCCAGGGAAAAGGGAATCTATTCCACTCGGGGCCATTTTAACATCTTACACCTGTGATGTTCTTGCCATGGACTTTCTGTCCTGGGTCCTCCAGGAGTTATGCGGAACATATGGGTGCACCAAGGTGAGGACAACCCCATATCATCCCCAAGGGAATGGGGCATGCATTGGAATCAGACAAATTTGGGACTGTTGAACATTTGACCATTGTCGAGCCGGGTCGGTGGAGGCTTACTTGAGTTGTCCACGCCCACAACTCCTCCCCTCACAGTAACACCAGCCTGTCTCCTTTTTGGGTCCTGTTTGGGCAATGATTAGGTAAAGGTAATGATTTACTTGCATATCAGCAAGTGGTTGGGGCTGGGGAGGGAGGGTAGGTGAACCAGCCAGCACAAGGGGCTGGTGAAGAGATAATGGGTCAAGTGGATCCACTGGTGACAAGGGCCAGTGAGGGTGATGCCGAGCCTGGGGAGGATGTTGTGGAGGTGGCTCCACCGGCCGGGTTGCCGCACTGATCCTCACAGGCCAACTTTGGGGAAAAGCCATCTGGTAAAAGGAAAAGTGCTTGGGATGAGGTGCTTAGCCAATTCTTGTAATGGTACGAGTGCACAGTGGTAGATCTTTTCTGTTGGTCTTTTCTAGACCAAAGTCTTTGTCTGAGCATTTGCAGCAGTTGGTAAATTAACTGAAAACAATCAGTAATGGAAGAGAAGCAAAATAATTATATTTCAGTGAAGTGTGCTAAGTGGCCACATGCATTGGCAGAAAGAAATACAAGGAAAGCTGCAGAACTGTGTCAGTTTTTCATATATACTGGTCCAGTTGTTCTTAACGGTATTTTGAAATCTGCAGTTTATGGTAATTTCATGATACTGTCAGTTGGCATTTACATATTAGCGAGCCCAGAATATTAATTTGTTGTGACTGACCTTGCACATTCTCTTCTTGTTGGGTTTGTTGAGCAATTTAGCATTTTATATGGATCAGAATTTCTGGTTTATTATGTGCATGGTCTGATACATCTTAGTCAGGATGTAAAAATATTGGATTTATTTCTGGATTCCGATTTCAAATTTTTGGGTGAACTAAAAAAGTGGTAAGGGGGCCAAACAATCCTAGGACCTAAGACTATCTGAAATCGGTGATGCCAGTAGTAGTGGCCAGTACAATGAACAGTAAAATAGTTTTAGGTGAAAATATAATTGTAGATGGATATGAAGTATTGGAAAAATTATAGAAACCAGGAACCCTTTTACCCATATCCTTTTGAGTCTACAGATTTGGGGATATCTATTGTTTCTGACTTGTGAATGTTATTCAATCCTTCAAATTAGAAACGAGCGTGCAGAAATATGTCAGGATGCCATTTCATGATAAATGTGTTGTTGCACCTCTTCTACATGTAAGAGAAGAAAGCAATAAAAGGCACTGATTTACTTCATTTGCTTTAAAGATTTGTCATTTTTGTAAAGGTTATTTCTAGGCAATGTATCACATAGTTATATTCAAAACAACAAATAAGATGGAACTGGTGACTTCAACCTGGGTTAGAGATGGAGAGTGTCTTCACAAACACAAAATTATTATATTTTTGTGTTTGTTTTTTTTTTTATTATTACAATTTAACACATTCCATGAAGAAATAATATTCAGACTGAGCAACCTATAAACGAATCTTGGTTAAAACATGTAATGTAAAGATTTTCTTGAGGAGAGGCATAATGGTACTAATATAATGACATGGATGGAAGAGGTGTTCACAAAGTTAGACATCTTGCCTGCCAATATATAAGCAGTAGTACATGACAGGGGGTCCAATGTGGTGGCAGCAACCTGACTGCTCAAAAAACGACATGGATGGGCCACTCTGCTGGACACACACTCCAGCTCATAGTCAATACTGCTCTCAAAGAAACCACCACCAGCAGAGCACTACGTACCACATGATAGAGAGACTCCTTGAACAGTGCTGGCCTCTCAGATTCAGAGGAAACTCCAAGGGGAAAAACTACTTCAACTTGAATCCAAAGGAGTGGGCGCTGCTTGAGGAACTGAAGCAAGGGTTGGTGCCTTTTGAGACTGCTACTGTTTACCTTAGTGGACAGCAGTACAGTGTGTGTCAGTGCGAAAGTGTTGCACTTTTAATACTTTATCTAGAACACACGTACCATTAGCTCCATTCTTTGAGCCAGTGCATGTGGTGATAAGAAGTTTCTATTTAAATATTTGGCTATTCAGTGCAGGGGGGCCGTGTAGAACCACCTATGGTGAAAAGTGAAGTTCAGCTTTGTTTGGGAGAGGCTAGTCTCTAAACAGGAGGATCCTCTTAAATGCTGGAGCAAGAATAAGGGATGTTTCCCCACACTATCAAAACTAGCGAAAACTTTTCTGTGCATTTCTGCAATCTCCACACCATCAGAGTGGATGATCTCCTTAGCAGGGAACATCTGCTCTCAAAAGAGAGAAGCCTTTCTCTAGAACACATAGAAAAGCTAACCTTCCAGGCTATAAACAATAATCTTGAGTAGATTGGGACTATATACAGCCAGAGTGTAGTAAAGTTCAGTATAGTTGTGAGCACTTAGCATAAAATGCGATATTGTTATAATTTTTTTTGGTGGATAATTTCTTCATTTCAGGTGCCTAACGTTACACAATTTGTTTGTTGCTACAAATTTTAATAAAAGTTTAATACATTATCATCTTATCCTTATTATTAGTTGTGAGCTGTAAGCCAATAGTAGTTATATAAGAGCAGATGCATGCTGGTGCAATAGGCTATACATTTTACGCATGATCTGGTTAGTCGCGAACATAATCGGTGACTATTCGACGATCAAAATAATAGTTTGTGGGGTGGAGCCACAAATCACGTATTTTTCTGAATGTATTATTTGGGCAAATACTTGAAAAAATAAATTGTATTCGGGAAACCCTCTCCCCCCACGTCACCTGTTCGCTTTCCGGAGTACAATAACTGCAGCAGCGTAAGAAATGTTTGCTTTGCTCACACTCCAATATCAGTGAATTATAAATAAACTGTGTTCTACACAACAGATATTATTTGATTAATTCTGCAATTCTGTCCATGTTTTCCACATTGGGCAAATCATAGGGCCCTAATTCTATCTGTATGTTTAAACGCCAAATTCTGTACTATTATTCTGTAGCTTATTATTCATCTTTTTAGATGACTAAATTGAGACACATTTGAAACTTCCAGAAGCTGTTGTCAACAAATCAAATCAAATCACTTTTATTGTCACGTCACATTACAGTAAACTGGTACGGTACATGTGAGTGAAATTCTTGTGTGCAAGCTACCCAAGCAATAGTGGTGTAGAAAAAAACAAGTTATTAAAAGCAAAAACAATTATGCATGTAATAAATATGAATAAATATGAATATGAATAAGTACAGTAAGTAGAGTAATGTTGACAAAGTTCCTGTTGCACCTTGTAATAATGACTGGTGGTTCAGATGTAGACCTGTGTGCTTACCTGTAGAAGATGATGATGAAATGGTAGAGCCCTTGCCAAAATTGAAGGCAAAAAAAGTATGTATATTATTATTCTATTATTAATTTGACTGTCATACATTAACCACACGTGCATGATTATAACGCTCGGGTTATGTTTCTATTGCTACAGAGTATATTTACTGTCTGCCCCAAATATTTCCCATTAATTTTGGCCCTAAAGGGAGTGTCTGCTTTAAAGCAAAATCAAGATTAGAAGCTATCTTATTTTGCAGTATCAGGATAATGTAATTTTTTTTTCTTTCACTTGTTTTGAAGCTTAAATTTCTCCAATTACAAACCAATACGTTTAGATTATATAAAGAGAAATTATATCAATTACATGACTCAGTCCAGAGCCGATAATAATCCAGTGTACCCCCATACCAGACTCCCAGAAGGCAAGAGCTGGGCCACAGATGCACATTCCAAGAACAGGGACCAAGCTTTTCTTTAGACCATGATCACAGAGGTGGCATGTCATCAGACCAGGGCCACAGATACAGCGCTTCCATGGACAAACTTTGGCCAGGTGACGTGTCTTCCCTTTTCCAGACCACCACAAGTGAAATTGTGTCTTTGTGCCGGCACCATTCTGAAAATGGTTTCCGTAGCCCTGCACCAGATGTGCCATCTCATGTCTTGTCATTTCAGCATGAATGTGGTTTGTCTGTTTATTTTGCATAATTATTTTGCAATATGATGTGTACTCTTTACTTTAACAGAAAGCTTAAACTTTTAAATTAAAAACTATTTATTTTAAATTAAAAACTTATATTATTTAAAAGTCCACTACCTGACTCTGAAATGTGGGTCAAATACAAGGTAGAGTTTGTGGCGCAAAATGAATACATTTTTCACAAACACTCTGGCAAAGTCCATCAACATTTGAGGGATAAATCGAAAGATTGGCTTCCAGCGTTTGATGTTGAAATATGATATGAAAAGTACATTCTCTAGTTTTTTTCTGCTCTCCTGGGACGTCAGTTTAGTTTTTGTTAGTGTATAATTCCATTTTAAATGTATTATGACTGGAAATGAGCCCTGCAAGTTCCAGTTCATGACAGTTCATGTGCATTTCATTTCTGGAAATATATCTTTAAATATTGTATTTTATCAGTCCATTTAATCAACAGATTTATCAGTTATGCATGATTGAAAAGGAATCAGGGATGAAACATATGCAAGAATCAGTACTATATATCAGTATATATTTATTTTTGTTATTTTGAACTGTGCCGTAGTGCCATTGATACAGCAGGTTACTTATATATTTACATTTACATTTATATTTTTATCAGTGGTGTTTTATTTTCCATCAGATACTGTTTATCTGTTAACAATATTCTGCCATGGGTCTCTGTATTTCTCTGTATTTGTGTTGTAATGTATTGTTGTGTGTGTTTTGTTTTAGTTAAGAAATGCTGTCTTGATCTTAATGCCATGATTTACGTGTGTGCCTTTGATTCCAGCTCTAATAGTTTGGTGTTGTGTGTCTTATCTGCTGTAAGATAAATAAGTTTTACAAAGAATGCCACAAACCAGCAGGTGGAGAAAAATAGAGATGGAGGACGGAAGGAACATGCCAGAAAAGGAAATGACCCTTAACTGGTTTATGTAAATCTGATTTACTTGTTTTATATCTGGCTTTTTTATAATAGTCAAGTTGGTCTCTCGATAACGAACACTCTTAGCTAGGCCTGTAACGGGAACAAATTTTGCTGGATGATACATTTTCCCAGAAATTTTTGCAATAAACGATAATATTGTCATTGTCATTTCTGCTGATGTAATTATAATGACATAATAATACAAATGCACCCATTCAAAGATCCATAAACCTTGACTCTCAGGAGTAGCAATGTGTCCAGCTGTGCTAAATACTAGCATGTCCCTAAACTTTTGGCGATCGTTTTCATCTTAATAACTCCGGTTCGCCGAGGGGTATTATGGCAAACAAGGGGTCTTTGGAAAGCTCTCACTGAGCCCTATTTAACTGTTAAGTTTGGTGCTTGCCCCGTCTAGAAAAGCCGCGAGCAATGAGTGCATGTTAAAACCGGACTGTCTCTCTGCACTTCTAAAGGTCTTTCTGTAAATTTAGAGTCTTCTCATTTAAATAAGACATATTTACACCTGATTATACTATTACTTGGCTATTTTTTAGAACCTGTATTACAAACGTAGAGCTGTTTCAGCTCCATAGCGCACCACAAAGAGAGCATGTCTCACACCACTCTTCTGAGGATAAACGAAGTTAAATGAGACTCGGAGGTTCTGGCATGTTCCCAAAGAAGTGTCGATCTCTGGAGAAAAAACTACCCGTCCTGTGAGTGTGACGGCCTTACATAGTGGTGTAAGCGGTATTCACAGCTTAAATGTGTACCTAGTTAGCATTTCTCACCCTGCAGCTAGCATTAAAGGGATAGTTCAATCCAAAATGTTTATTTGATGTTTATTTGCTTACCCCCAGGGCATCCAAGTCGAAGGTGACTTTGTTTCCTAAGCAGAACACAAACGCAGATTATTAGCTTTAGCCTTAGCCATCTGGTAGTAATTTAATGGAAGTGGATGGGCGTCAGACCTTTCAAAATAAAAAAACATGCACAGACACGTCCAGATT
>JBBKCR010000141.1:19178223-19192643 GCA_037577295.1 Ladigesia roloffi | reverse complement strand
AGAGAGAAAGGGAGAGGGAGAGAGAGAGAGAGAGAGAGAGAGAGAAAGGGAGAGAGAGAGAGAAAGGGAGAGAGAGAGACAGACAGACATAGAGATAGAGGCCAAAAGGGGAGTGGTTGAAGGGAAAGCACGAGGGCCGGCCCCCATGACGTAACCGCGGAGTTGAAGCAGGGCTGGAGGCAGATGCATCTTCACACTTGTAGTGAGCTCCAGGCAGCCCTATTGAAGAACCTTCTCATGCCTTTCTTTCTTCTCTTTTTTTGCCCAGGAGTGTGCGAGCGTGCGCGCGCTAGTGTGTGAGTACACGCGTGGACACAGTAAGACTCACCGCAGCTCGCGCTGCTGCTGCTGCTAATCACACTTTCTGGGCTTTCGGGTTCCGCATTCGGAGGCATTTTAACGCGGTGTTGGATATACACTTTATTAAGGATTTTTCTCTTTAGCTTTTCCCTTTCCGGAACTAATGAATCGCAGGTAAGTGTGCGTTCTTCCGTACACTCCCGTATGACACCTTTATCAGAAAGTGAATAAAAATGCCTGGAGAGCGCAGAAACCTGAAAGAGCGGGCATGAGCACATGTGTGCTCCAACAATCCGCAACTGCAAGCAGAAATTTAGTTTCTACTAATCACCAGTTTTTTTCATCATGTGGAATTCGCAGATCCGTTACACTGGAAGACATTTAGCGTTTTGCCTCATTAAGTCCTGCGGGTTTCGTGGGGTGTCCTGGTGAAAATCGGCGAGTGAATCCCAAGCCAAAAAAAAACAAGCGAAATACACTGAAAAATACAGCCGTGTAGCATTCTCTGGTACTTCTGTGTCGCCTCTGTCAGGGCTGCGTCTTCTTTTCTGCGTAGCTACTGTCTCACGTAACTCAGAAAGAAATACTACGGTGCACGAGGCTGTCATTCATGTTTTAATTAAATAATGCCTGATATAAGTGTAATAATAAGTGTAATATTGAGTAATGTATTAAGGTACATAATCCCGTGGTGTCCTGAGTTTGCGTCCGGAACACCCTGATGCTCCACTACAGATGGTCTACGATACTGTTGAATAAACGGCTAATTGTAAAATGCTGTTTTTGACAAACTGCTTATTGCGGCACCTCGTTTAGGAGTCACAGCCCGGGAAAAAACCCGGCAAGTAAACTCCCCGACTCAGGACGGCACAGACTAGGCTATTCATTTTTCCTGTATCTCAGTTTATTTTAAATGTTATATAGTTTATTTTAAACATAAATCAGTGTTTCTGCACGGGTGGCTCGGTTAGCAGACCGCGCGGTGTTCGCGCCTCTTAGCCGCTAAGATAATCATTTGTAACGCTGTGCTTCGTCGCGTTAAAGTATTCGAACCTGCCTGTGTAACGTGATATTTCACACGAATGATGTCGATGTGGAGTTAGTCCACTGTGTTAAATGGACAGTTTTGCGATCCGGGGTGTTGAGGGAAATGAGCTTAGATGAGAGATGAGCTGATTAAATGTGTTTACAGGAGTGTATAAACAGAATGTACCTTTTAAAGCTTTCCCCATGACATGACAAGCTCATGTGTTTCAGGCCTTCACAGAAGTCTGTCGCCCTGTTGTGACACAGACAAAAACATTTCACAACTCGGTATCCTGCTCTTTGTTGCAGGACAGCGAACGTTTTGAAAAGTGTACGTGTAAATGGGAAACGTGCTTCAGGTCCCTTTTTCTTACGATGTTTCCTATTTTTTCTAAAGATGAAAAGATCGATTATAAATAGGAAAACATCTATTAATTGAAGGATTCGTGTATTTATGAGAAGCAATTTGCCCTCTTCAGAAAGGAATCAAGAGATGTACCTAGTAGTAAATCAGCTCAGGCTTTTCTGCCCTTGTCCAGGGGCAGTTATCCTCTGTTCGCTGGCAGGGGGTGCGCATGTGGTAATTAAAGCACCAGCTCCGTGTGTGTGTGTGTGTGTGTGTGAGGGAAAGAGAGAGAGAGAGAGAGAGAGAGAGAGATACAGGGGCCTGATGCAGGCGAGCCTACCACCCCCAAGTGGGGAAAAGCAGCCCAGCTGCCAGGGACCAGTTTTTCCTTTTAAGTGGTTTACAAAAGGAAAAAGACCCCCTTGCTTCTTCCATCTCCTGATGCCCCAGCCAAAGACAAGCTTAGTTTTACTCATTATTCCCAGTTTGCATTTAAATTCGAAGTAAATCACATTTAACCTGTTCCTCCAGTTTGCAAATATAAATATAAACCTCCGTCGTCCCTAAATGCTAGTTATCAGCCTCGCATTAGTCAAGATATATCGCAATAAACAAAGAAAATATTTTGGTTTGTAGATCATCTGGACTCCATTATCTACTGAATAAAAGGCAGATGGTCAGAAAAATGGCGTCTGAACCAAATTAAATAAAAATGTGGCTGGTGATATGTTATCCAATTTTTACCATATACACAAGTGTAAGTCTAAAACAGAACCTAAACACTGAAATGTGTGCTAATATCAAAATGTGTCTTTCAGCATCATATAACAGTAAGAAATGTAATAACTCTGACACATTATAGATCCTAAAAGGACCTGGAATTTCTAATAATAACAATAACCATAACCCAAAAAAGTAACTGATTAAAATTAAGAAATAACATTTTTAGCTTTTGTAACTCAAATAAATAACAACATCGAATAGATAAGGTAACACAGCCTGTGCTGTGGGGTGTGAAATTAACACAAAACATTTACCAGTCGGCCTGCTGTTGAGAGTATTTGAAACTACAAAATGAATAAATGAACCCATGGTGTGTTTGGTGTGAATTAGGGCTGGGCAATTAATCGGAAAGTAATCGAACATTGAAAATAATTTATTTATTTTGTCCAAAAGTGCAAGTTATTTATTATATTTTTATAAGAACAAATGGACAGTTTTTTAGGTAATGTGTGCTTTAATTTCAGTTGTTCTAAATTGAGGTTCAATAAATAAATATAGATAGTAAATAGTGTGTTTCAATTATTTTAAAATCAAGTAATGCCCCTTCCTTCCAAAATCCCTCACTTCTAATATGTGAGAATATTTACTGTACAAAACATATCAGTGAACTACGAAGGCAAAAATAAATAAATAAAATAAAATAATCGTTCATTAATCGTAATGGAGTTAAAATGTTCAATTAATCGAGATTTTGATTTGAGGCCGAATCGCCCAGCCCTAGTGTGAATATCACTAAAATAGTGCAGTCTGAAGTAGAGTCAGGCAGTCAGGTCAAACTGTTTCACCCTCAACTCAGCAGGTACTGAGTTTTATAGATTTTACTCTTTTAACTTTCTGAAAAATACCTACACATAGTGTGCTCAGTTGACCTGACCCCAATGCATGTTTTTGGCCAGAAGAAACCCTTGCGGTCACGGAGAGAACGAGTAAAACCCTGAACCCAGGACCCATGATATATATGTGTATTTTTTTTTTTGCGTGGTTGCCTCACAGCAAGAAGGTCCTGGGTTCAGCTCATGGGTCCAGGATTTTACACACACACACACACACACACACACACACACACACACACACACACACACACACACACACACATATATATTCTTTGTGGATATATATATATGTATATATACACAAAGAATAAAAACTAGCACTAGCATATATATAAACTAATACACTGAGGGACTTTAAAGTAACCAGATCCTGCCTCAGAGTAGAAAAATGATTTTCTTTTAGTTTCACTACCTAAATCAATATTCCCAGTAAATTGGGGTATTTCATGGCTAATCACGTTACAAATCCCATTACAGATCATTTCTGCTCCAAACAAAAACGAAACAACCCTTGAAGTTAAATTCTTATGAATAAATAATTCGTACTGCACATCCACAAATGGCTCATATGGCAAATACTCTCTTTAACAATCGTTCAAAGGTTAGAAACATGTATAAACAATGTTAAAAAAACTCTTTTGCCCATCATTCTTAAACTAAGGTCACATCTACTATTTCAAACCCTCTCTTGCATTCCAAGACTCTCAGTTCCCTAATCGTCTCCATGTTAATTGAGTGTGTGAGGTGCTTGTAGCCAAACCATCCCCAGTATTATAGAGCACGGAGTACCAGGAGAAGGCTACTGGGAGAGCTTCCAGGCAAGGGCACAGGGCGCTGTGTTTTGAAATGTAGCCTAGCGTTTGGCGATGGCGAAGGGAAGAGAGGTCTGTTCCTACCCGTGTGATTAGAGAAGTGGTTGTGCTGTGGGAAGTAGGCCAGGAGAAGGTGCAGCTCGAGGAGAAATAGGTAGGGCACCAGAGGTGACGAGGAGCTTCCTGCTTCAATATTCATAAGTGCTCTTAAGATGAGCTCCAGATCATCTGAGGGCATTTTATCCTGAGCTCCTAGGCCAGCCGGAGGGCCGCTCGACATTTTGCCTGTTGAGAGCAGCCCCTCTCTCTTCCACCTTAAGTTCCTCCTTAAGTTTTCTTAGTGTCTCCTTGTTTTAACGCTACATCACTCTTTAAAACCTGAATACGAATAAGAACCACACAGAATGGAGCAAGGCAGGAGGGAGTAGACCCCCAGCCCATTGCCTCGTTCACTGTTGCTCTTCACATGCCATGGCATTCTTCACTTCCGTCTCCATGGTGAAGACTGAGTGGAGAGGCTGTGCGGGTCAAACGTTGGCAGGTCAATAAACAGTCATGAGAGAATAGGCTGGTGATGTGGAAGACGCGTCGTTCTCCTGTTTCTGTAAAGCCTGCTCTCTGGTTTGCATAAAGAATGGGAACGATGTAATAAACCTAATAAGCTTGATCAGTTTAACCACAGAGGGCCGTTCATCATCTGATATTAGTCTAAGGTGGCTTCAAAAATGCCTGCAGATTAATTTTTATGCATGGGGTGGATGTGCATTTTAACACGTCAGCGCCTCATTAAGACAAAAAGACACTCTAGAAATATAAGAAAAAAACGACAAATAATTTATCGTACGAATAATTTGTGTTTGCGAGAACTATAGTGTTGGTGGCTTCAAAAAAAGGACAGCAGGCAATTACGGTTTGTCTCAGATTCTGTCCGTTGTAGCTCATGCATGCACAGCCAATAGTTCCCCTAGCAGGCCTGGGCTGGATCCCTCACGTGAAGACGGGACTAAACACTGATCATGATTTCTCTCTCTGATCTGCAGGAGCAGGACGCGTGAGATGGAGTAAGTGTCTGACAGTGTGAGGAGGAGCACAAGAGACCAGTAACTGTGTTGGATACATAATTTATGCTTCTACCCAGAGAGGAGGAATATGATTTGGGAAGTGTAAGAGCAGAGCTGCCTTGGCCTCGCTCGCGCGGTATGGTGTGATTTGGCTCTGGACGCCGTTCTCCTCTCTGCCATGGGACAGACAGGATTCATTCTGTTCACACAGAGGAGTCTTCCGCACCCATAAAGGGTCTAATTAGGAGGTCACAGCCGCTGCGTCGCGACGTAAAAGGATTCTCCATGCTACGGACTTTCCCTCCACGTCTTTTTTCCTTTTTTAATCCTCCATGTTGCATGCCTGCGCTGGAGCACTACACTTAAGACTGGTCTGGAGCCGTTACGTTTTCTTTATTGGGTAATCTGTCACAAAGCCTTTGATGGCATGAACTGTTGGACACCGCAACACAGCCTGGAGGGCGTCAGTGCACACACGGATCAGTGTGGCAAATACCAGGCCGGCCAGGATATTACCAAAGAGAGCTCTGTGGCATCTCGGAGAAAAGCGAGAAGAAAGGATAACCTGAAGAATCGTTGGATTTCGGGGTGGATGTAGGGGTTTCTGGCTCTTCTAAATCAGGTAAGTTCAATACGGCTGTGCTTCTAATTCGCAAGCTACCAATAATTAATTCTAGAGCTAGATATGTGTAGGCAATGAGATCATTAAACAAAAATGGAAATCTATTAAAAATAAGCATATTTGGGGGCCAAAACAGACGGTAAATCAAGGACTAGATTAAATGCAGCATAGTATATAGTGAATTTATCTGTCGCTCATCATCTGTACTTGAGCTATAGATTATTTTGATTATGTTCTACAGATAATTAGCTATACAGACCACTCTTTTTTCCCTTAGAACTATCGTTTTAAAAATGACCCAAACTTACTTTTTCATTTCAAACTGGAGAAACAAAACATATTAAATTTTAATGAATGAATCTATAAAGCTCCGTTACTTATCCGTTTCATGGTTGTCAGAATGTTTTCTCAGGCTGTTTTTCGCACAGCCGCGAAGCCTTATCCTCTCAGTACAAACAGAAAACCTTCTTTTATTTGCACTGTACTAAATACATAAAATATCACTTTAGAAAGTGAAATAAACATAATTTCCCAAAGTCAGCGCATCACATAGGCACATTTAAAAGACCAGCCAAACAACAGTGAAGAAGACAACACACACTCTCTTCCGAAATGATGTAACATTATATGTAACATTATAAATCTTCTAGCGAAGAACAATTAATGTAATGTTGATTATTTATGCAGATCATTTCGAGGAATACCGTAGTGATTCCCGTGTATACTGATCAGGTTTCACTGTTTCAAAAAATGTGTCTGATCTAGCATTAAAGAAGGAAAACAGGAGGTTTAAAATACAGGACCTAAGTTTGTTCGCCCTGTACTTTCTGCACTTTCTGCTACTATGTAAGAAAACTTCTAAGGTTTTTGGCTCAGGGTGAAAATGTGTACAACATCGTCTACTGCATTCCACTCAGATAAGACCAGACACACAGGGGTTTCATTCAGGGAAAGTTATTGTCTCTAAGGATTAGTGATGCTCCGATCGGTATCGGCCGATAATCAGACTTTACGAATCGATCGGGACGTTAAACTCGCCGATCTGAGGAACCGATCACAATCGATGACGTCAATGCGGGAGGACAAGGGACGGGTATCGAACCGGTACTTCATTACCTAATTATAAAAGACAGCAGTATGGAGAAACTCTCACACACACACACAACTCTCTCCCGCACGCACACACACACACAACTCTCTCCCGCACGCACACACACACACATAACTCTTTCTCGCATTACCTAATTATAAAATACAGAAGTATGGAGAAACTCTCACACACACACACACACACACACAACTCTCCCGCACGCACACACACACATAACACGCCCACGCAGACACACACCACAAGAGAACTCTCTCGTGCACGCACACACACGCACACCACGAGAAAACCCTCTTGCACAGGCAGACACACACCACGAGAGAACACACACACATGCACACATCATGAGAGAAATCTCGCATGCGCACACACATACAACAAAGGCAACATTTATAGTATTACTGTATCAGTAAAAAGTGAGCGGTGATCAGGGAGTTTATATATCAGTTATATAAACCTGAAGCATCAGAATCGGTGTCGGTATCGGCCGATCACCTAGACAGAACATCGGTACTTGGTATCGGTGGTAAAAATCCTGATCGGAGCATCCCTACTAAGGATATCTTATTTACATGCATGGTTGATTGGGAATACCCTTCTGTTTTAATTGGATTTATTTTAAAATGTCCACACATTTCTCTGCGTCTCCCTGTTGCTGTATTTTTCTTTGGGGCATATCGAATTTCAGTGAGGAGGAATACTTAAGGCATGTTTTTCATTTGTTCCTGTCAGTGGAAATTTTAATAGCCATTTTTCATTAATTCACCAGCCATATAATGCTGCAATATTTGTCATAAATTATATAATTTTGCATAAAAGAATGCTTGAGGCAGGACACACAATCTGCAGTAATTTATTAAGGACTTTCCTTTCCTTCAGAATGCCTTTTTCATTTTTTTTTTCATTTTTTCCCTCCAGGGAGGATAAGCAAAAGAATACATTAACAATGGCATGCCAATACAAGTCTTTCTTCATCTACTTCATCAGAGCTGGTCTTCTCTTGGGCCTAGCCAGTTCACTGGTGACCTCAGCCTCCTGTCCATCACAATGTCGCTGCGATGGGACTTTTATTTACTGCAACGACCGGGAGCTGACTTCCATCCCTTCAGGCATCCCAGAGGTCGCTACAGTTCTCTTTCTGCAGAACAACCGAATTAAGAGTGCTGGCATCCCTGCTGATCTACGGAGGCTCAACAACGTGGAAAAGATCTACTTGTATTGCAACAACTTGGATGAGTTTCCCACCAACCTTCCTTTGAATGTCAAGGAACTCCATCTGCAGGAGAACAACATTCGGACTATAACTCACGCTTCTTTGGCACAGATTCCGTTTATTGAGGAATTACACCTGGATGATAACTCCGTGTCGGCTGTCAGTATTGAGGAAGGGGCCTTCCGGGACAGTAACCATTTGAGGTTGCTCTTCCTTTCCCGGAACCACCTGAGCACCATCCCCTCAGGTCTGCCCATGACAATAGAGGAGCTGCGCTTCGATGACAACCGCATCTCTTCCATTTCAGAGGCATCCCTGCAAGATCTCATAAACCTGAAACGCCTAGTGCTGGATGGCAACCTCCTGAACAACAAGGGTCTTGGGGAAATGGCCTTTGGAAATTTGATCAACTTGACGGAGCTCTCACTGGTGCGGAACTCCCTTACCTCCCCTCCAGCCAACTTGCCAGGCAGCAGCCTTGAGAAGTTACAACTGCAGGACAACCACATAGACCGGGTGCCAGCAGGCGCCTTTGCATTCCTGCGACAGCTGTACCGTTTGGACCTATCAGGCAATAAATTGACCAGTCTGCCTAATGGGGTGTTTGATGACCTAGATAACCTGACCCAGCTTCTGTTACGCAACAATCCCTGGCATTGCAACTGCAGAATGAAGTGGGTTCGGGACTGGCTACGCTCGTTGTCGTCTAAGGTCAATGTGCGTGGCTTCATGTGCCAAGGTCCTGATAAGGTCAAAGGGATGGCGATCAAGGATCTTTCTACTGAGCTGTTTGACTGTTCTCAAACAGAGGAATCCCCCACGTATGAGACCAGTACAGTCTCAAACACACTGCCACCTTCACACCCTCAGTGGCCTGTGTATGTCACTAAAAGACCGGTAATTAAAGGACCAGATTTTGGTAAAACCTATCGCAGCACCACACCACCGAGTCGTAAGATTATCACAATAAGTATCAAATCCAGCAGTCCAGATACAGTGCACATATCCTGGAGAGTATCTCAACCCATGACTGCCTTGCGTCTCAGCTGGTTGAAGCTGGGTCACAGCCCTGCTTTCGGATCCATCACTGAAACCATTGTCCAAGGGGACCGAACGGAGTACTTGCTTACAGCTCTGGAGCCTGAGTCCTCGTATCGGATATGCATGGTTCCTATGGAGACCAGTAATATTTACCTGTCAGATGAGACGCCCGTTTGCATAGAGACAGAAACTGGCTCCTTTAAAGCGTACAATCCCACCACAACCCTAAACAGGGAGCAAGAGAAGGAGCCTTACAAAAATTCTAGTTTGCCTTTAGCTGCTATTATTGGTGGGGCTGTAGCACTTTTGGCCATCATAATGCTGGCACTGGTGTGTTGGTATATCCACAGGAATGGTTCTTTGTTTTCTAGGAATTGCACATACAATAAAGGGCGCAGAAGGAAGGATGACTACGCTGAGGCCGGGACTAAAAAGGACAACTCCATCTTGGAGATTAGGGAGGCCTCTTTTCAAATGATACCCATAAATCACATGCCTGTGTCAAAAGAAGAGTTTGTGATACACACAATTTTCCCTCCTAATGGTTTAACCCTTTACAAGAGCCCACACAGTGAAAATAGTATCAACAACAGAAGCTACAGAGACAGTGGAATACCAGATTCAGATCACTCACATTCATGATAGTGTGTGGAGATTTAAAAGACATTTTATTATGAATGACTGAATTCGTGACTGGCCTGTCTTTTACAAAACACTGGATAGAGACTGATAAAGCAATGTTATGTACATTTGCCATATAATTTATATTTAAGACAGTTTATTAAAAAAGACTTACATTTCAGCCCATCACTGAGCTGTCAGTGTATGCTGTCAACAACTGCAATTCTATATTTTAGAGGTTTGTAGTAATTTGTACTGTACATCTTTTGCTTAAGGTTTCAGACCAATTAAAATTTTTGTGTTCTACTGAGATATGACTTGTCAACTGTGAAAGTGTATTTTCATTGCTGTGTTGAACAATCAGATTGTAGAGAACCTTGTAGAATAAGCACAGCTCGTATTTTTCACCATGCAACTCTTGGTTAAAAAGATAAAAGGACAATATCCAGCCAAAAGGGAATGTAGAGCACAGTTATATAAAAGGGTAAAAGACAGCAGGTAATGGGCATGTTGCTGAATGGCGGAACCTCCAGAACATGCTAGGAAGCTAAGCATGAAGTCTCTGCCGTGCGTTGACTGTGGAGATAAAGTTCTTTCTTTTATTACTTGAAGAAGTAGGAACATAGCACAGAGCCCAGCATAGTATTCCTCAGCTGGGCAGGTTTGTGCAGCACAGGTCCAGTAAAGCACACAGATAATGGCAGGTTGTTTCTCAGTGACACTAGAGTCAGGCCAACAACCCGGCCTCACTTGTTCCAGTCAGTCGAGAGAAAGCATGTAGGTGATATCTCTCAGTGTTGTGCCAACTGTCAGAGTAAATATTGCACTTGAAAAGGAGCATTAGCTGCGCAAGAAAAAAAATAGATTCATTTTGTACTTGTATTACAAAATGTTAACTATTTTAGTTAAGATTATTATCCATATTATTATTATTATTATTATTATTATTATTGTTATCTGTTCCCCCCACCCAGAATTCAAGCCACTTTTACGTTAGATTTCCACAACTGAAAGTCAATTGTCATTTACAACCGAAGACCACAGAGCGTTTTTGCCCTTTGGCCAGTCTTGTATGTGCCTTGATCCAATGCTTATTGTATTTAGCTTTTTAACAAAAAAACAGTGACTTAACTTTTTCATACACACTTGAATATGATAAACTATTGGTCATATTGCTAATAAAAGTGGATAAAACCAACTAGACCTAGTCCACTTCCTTTTCATCGTTCTACTTTTGGGCGAGCCTCGTAATCACGTAAGAAAAAACACTGATGTCCGTTGAGATCGATGGAACAATGTTCTGTGTTTGATGTTCCTGGCAATGTCAGAGAGAGTTGTGTCTGAATTTGATCTTGCATACAAAGAGTGACTTGGGCTCTTCCGGGACTGCCTTTCACTACATGAGTTTGGACAGAAAGCAGGGAGGTATTGCTGTACCAGCACAAGCTGAATATTTACACACACATACTGAGCTTTAATTACAGTTCAAGTTGACGCCTAAGGTATCAAGGTTCTACTCATAAAGTAAAACTAGCTAACCAATGTAAAAGGAAAAGAAACAGCCTCTTTGAAGTCAAGCTGTTTAATGCTTCAGTGATGGGATGCCAAGGCCATGTGTGTAGAGGCTGTTGATGCTGTTTTCTTGCATTAAAAATGAATTGTAGCCGGTTGTGTTAGCTGCTTACATTACTAACAAGTCAACACAAAAATATATTTCTTAGTGCTAATTTGAAGCTAACAGAGGGCTTGACTTAATGATAAACATTTTTTTGCAAAGCGCCATACTGAAAAACTGGCCTATTTCTGTGTAAAAAAAATCTAAATGCAGTATGCTGACGAAAATAGAAATCATATTTTCTTGTGTTTATTGTTAAATTGTCCAGTATAGGACATCTATACTGGACACCTGGCTATTTTATATCATTATTGCATGCTAGTCACCAAAGCGAACAATATCTCATGCACTGCGTTCAGATTTAGTTAAAACAGGCTGTCCAGTCTAAAACTTTCTAGCTCAACTTTTTTTGTCTTTACATTTTAGATATTACCAGAATATTATGCAGTACAAGACATTTGGTAATTATTGTAGATTACAAGGAGAAAGAAGAACGGATGGCAGGGTGATGGGAGCCCTGCGTATTCACTGATGTAGGTATAGACGGTAGGTTCCTCTGAAAAACGGACACATCACAATTTATCAATCACACCACATTTACCTTTTTTTTTCCTGTGTCAAACATGTTGAACTGACTCTTCTCATACATCCCTTCTCATATAACACTTAAACTTTCAGTGTTGATCAGTATACAAACACACACACCCCAACCGGCCATTTCATTTAATTAGGTACACTATGTACATACAGTTGATATTTTGGTACTTTTAGTACTTTTTATTTCTAATTATTCTTTCATATTCATATTTTACTATTAAAATAGCCCCCAACATTAATTTATCAGTAAGTGTTTTTTTCATATACAATAACAGCTCAAACTATTTTAGATGTATTTGTCAATATTTCAGGGAATCGGTAAGTCATTAATGGATGAAAAATACCTTGTCATTGCCACTGTGGTCTATTCATGGGATTTTATCAAGATTTATTTTAAAATATATATATATTTTTTTTATTTTTTGCAATTATATAAACTTGTTAGATAGGTCTAGTATATAAGAATCATTTGATACATTTATCATGCTGCGCCTATTTTACTGACTTGACTGGGTACTCACACCTAGCATATATTATTACAAGCCATGAAGCTAATTAATTAGCATATTAGGATTTCAGCTCACCCCAACCCCAATGCTGAAATCGGGCAATGAGGGTTAAATACACAGAAAATGCTCTCCATACAAAGTGACGTCAATCATGAAAATGCAGAGTTTATCAATTACTATCCCATTTACCAGACCTCTCCCTTACGCTTGGACTGTATAATTCTAGAGAAGTGTTTCACATTGTAAAGACTGTTGTTTTGGTCTTCCATGGACATGCAAGCTTTTTCTAGAGAGACCTGAATTAGAATGTGTACATCACATATGAAACAGTCACTATTGATCTGACTAGAGTCAATTCCATTTACAGACCTGAAGTAAAGTACTAGCCTTGCTTTTGCAGTGCAATTACAACCCTGTATAATAATATGGCTGTAAGTGGGTGTGCGTTTGTGTCTTGCATGGATTTCAGATCTTCAGTCTAATATTGCTGACACCTCTAGACACATCTGGTGTTAATAAAAAAAATTTAAAACTACACTGTAAACATGCTCCCTTAATATTTTGAGTTAACCTCTAATAGCGAACAATAAAATAATTTATATTCTGAGTTCTATTTCCAAACCTTTTAGGTAAATTAAGCATTAACTAAAATCAAAATCACTGAAAAACATTGTGGGTTGATATACCTGACAAACGCTGAGAGAGTTAATAAAAACTTTACATTACATTACATACATTAAATCTATTCCCTAGTTCAGCACTCGCTGTAGAAAATCTTCCTGAATCAGGTGTTTGGGTTGACTGAGAACTGGCGAGTTTAGAGGCTGAGTAATGCTACAAACTCAAATACATTGACTAATTAAAATGTTCGAAAGTAGGGTGACTTTAGTTTTACTTTGTAATTGAATTGTTTAATTAAAATGATAGATTTTCTATTGTTTTATTATTTTTTAATTTCATATTACTTTAAGTCAATTACTTCGTTTTTAATGTAAATATAATGTTCTTCTAACAATTATACCTTTTTATACTGTACTTCACATTAAGTCACAATACCATCTTAAACAACAATTGAATAAAATCAGTAAATCTAACAATCTAAAACATAAAAATATAATTTTATTCATTTGTTTAACATGTTTTTATTTATTTAATATTTCCTTTAAAATGTGCAAATTAGTAATTGTTCTGGGCAAAATCTTGCTTTGAAAAGCAGCCATTAACAGGATTTAAAAATGTATCCTGGTTGTCAGTAGAACTATAAACAGTTCCAAAATAAATTGCATTAAGAAAAATACATTTAGAAGAACACAGGTTTGGTTCTACACTTTCACAATTACATTGATTAAGTTCCATCACCTGGATTAATGAGAGACTGATTAGATAAACTTCATAAACTAGATACTGGATGGCAATTGTAAACACTGATTATTTTAAAGGAGAAAAAAAGGAAATGGATAAGCTGCCAGATATTTACAAATAAAAACTACAATATATTTGTGTGTGTGCATTTATTTAACTAATCAGTTATTTTTACTTGGTTGATTAGGTTACATTTTAGCTTCATGATCTGTTCTTTAATTTGATCCCATGCACTTTAGTCACAAAAGTTCTGTTGTATTTTAAATTTAAAAAGGAAACCCTATACAGGTGTATATACGCTTCTTTAAAACGATCACGTGAGGAAACACAAAGCTGGTCTTGACCTGAAGAGCGATATGTGATAGAAAATGTTATTCAGTTACTTTTAATAGTAATTTTCAGGAGTTTTAACAGTAACCTAGGAGTTTTTAAAGCATGTGGCTTTCTTCTTATTTTGTTTTACATTACAGAAAATCACCTATAAGTATTTTGCTTGTGTGTGTGTGTGTGTGTGTGTGTGTGTGTGTGTGTGTGTGTGTGTAGGTGCGTGTGTTTGTGTATGTATGTGTGT
>JBBKCR010000141.1:19142200-19152428 GCA_037577295.1 Ladigesia roloffi | reverse complement strand
TGTGTGTGTGTGTGTGTATATATATATGTGTGTGTGTGTGTGTGTGTTTATCCACACTGCTGTCTTTTATAATTAGGTGATGAAGTACCGGTTCGGTACCGTCCCTAGTCCTCCCGCATTGACGTCATCAATAGTGATCGGTTCCTAAGATCGGCGAGTTTTAGTCCCGATCGAGTCGTAAAGTCTGATTATCGGCTGATACCGATCGTCCGCCGATCCATCGGAGCATCGTTAGTTATTCAATTTGCAAATACCCTTGTTAAATGATTGGGACACTTCAAAAGCAACATGAAAGATTTTTTGCCAGCTATAACAAAACCTGTGGAAAAATTATAACTGTCAATATTTAACTTTTGTTCTTTTTATGTTGCTGGGTGCTTTTAAGTGGTCCGTTATCGTTTATGTGTTGTCTGCCAGGGACAGTTAGAGAACACAGGTGAAATAAGGCAAAGGTTATTGGCCTTTAGAAAAGGACCAGAAATGTAAGCCCCTTATTTACACAGACTAAAAATTAAGATGCTGACAACCGATTTTTCCTCAGTATTCTGTCCTGAAAAATTAAGTTTTGTTGTGTGGATATGTCACTTCAGAAAATCTTCGTTTTATGCTTGGCCCGGATCCTTGTGATCTGTTACCCTGCAAATTTTAACACCAGCTATAATCTAACACATATGACAAAGGTCATAAAGGCCCTAAAAAGCATCTCAGGATGACGGATCTGTACTCCCCAGGGTGATACATTTCCAGGACCATGGTTGCACCTTGAGAAATGTGTGTGGAAAGAGGCTGATAAACTTTATTTGAATTGAACTACCACTCCAAAGCAACATGGGTACAGTAAGGAGAAGTTGGTTTAAGTGCTTCTCTGAGCATCTTTGGGATAAGTTGGATTGTCATTTGTGTTTAGGAAGTAATCTGTTAACAATTTCTGATCTCATTAATATATTTGTGGATAAATACAATCAAATCCTCACAGCAGTGTTCAAAAATGAAATGTACAGCATACTCAGTAAAGGCTGTTACTGCAGCAAAGTGGGGACACCTCAGTAGTTCTCTATTTCAAAATAAACTTAAAATGAATACACACATACTAGTTGTTCAGTATATCCAGTCATCCACTCAAAAAAAAAGTTTTAGATGCCTTTAAATAATTTAATATGAAATATTTTATATAGGTGCTGTAATGGCTTTGGATGGTCTTACAAACAGGGGGTCCTCAGGCTGTGACAGTCTTGACATTTGACATGTCAAGTTTACGATGCTCACTCCATGCAGAAGACGCAGAAAATGCAGCGTATGATTTAAAATAAAGTGATCGCACGACTAATTTGAAAACTAAACGCCCCCCTGTATTGCAGTACCACACTGTTGTAAGTGGGGGCAGTATAACGCTACGCCAGCAAACAGCATGCCAGGAGAAGAAGCCCGATCTCACGAGTGTTCATGCGGCCATCACGAAACACCATTTAATTTAAATAGGTTTGAAAAAAGAGAAGCGTTGTCCTAGCACGAAAAAAGCCATAAATCGTGATCGGAGCACATTTTGATTAAATTATATTTCAGGATGGCAGCACGAAAACTCATGAGACCAGGCTTAGCCACTTCGTGTGGCTAATGCTGTTGCTCAAGCTAGCGATGGAAGATAAACACACGCTGTTAAATTAACAATTTCATTTTGAGTTACAACCAGAGGGGGATTTGGACAAAACAAGGGTAATATGTGTGCTTTGCAAAAGTGAATTCAATTACCACCAAAGCACTACATCACTATCATATCACCTTAAGGCGAAGCGTCCTGGTGTGGCAGTTATGTTTTAAATCTGTTTTTGTCTTAAAACGGAGATTCTCTCATGTTTGAAGATGTTATGCATTTCCTATTCAAAAGTAAGCATTTGTTTTTATCTCAGCTTTTAAAAGTGAAAAAGCAAATAAACAAAGATTTCTTTGTACAATTAAGGATTTGGATCCCATTCCAACCAACTGAAATTCGAACAAATTAAGAAAACTTAATTTATCACGAGTGATTTGTTTTTTATTAGCATGCTCAGTGCAACAGAAGAATAAAATAAGTAAATACAGAAATTTTGATGAAAAATACGCAACAAACAATAGTGCAAAAATGACAATATTGTAGTAAGATAAACTGTAACACTGGCACTGCTGTGTGTAAGGTTTAGTGTTCTGAACATGACACTTCCAGTGTTCCCAACAACATCCTAATGGGAATAAGCCTGGTTCCACAGATAGATAATGGCATCCTCCATAAGGCCTTTAAGCAAACTGGGGTATCAAGCCAAGGCTCCGCCAGCAGACACAGATGTTTCAGGATAAGTCTCTCTAGTGCTTTCATGACATTTATTCAGAGCCACTGGCCTGTGATTTCTGGGTTAAACAGGAGTCTTTTTGGGGACAGGAATAAGACAGTGATGGGAGTTTCAGACTCATGTTAAAGATGTTGGACTCCATACAGCTGGGCAGCACAGCTCTTGTCTTCTTGTTCAGTGTGACTTTAATATCTTTGGTCACCCATGGTTTATTGTTGGGGAAACAAAGAACAGTTTTTTGGGAACAGCAGTGTTCACACAGAAGTTCATGTGTTCTGTTATTCAATCTGTCAGATTATCTATATTGTCCCCAAGGGAACTGCAGAGAAAATCCCAATCTGTTGCCTCAAACCATCCCTTGTCACAGTTTTCTCCACTGCAGGTTGCCTCTGGACATCAGCTTGTAAAGGGGCAGTAGGGGGATTAGTTTGTGTTCGTCCCTGCCATGGGGAGGGGATGAGATGGAGATGAATGCCTCTGTAGAATTGACATTTTGTAATTGACATTGTTCAAACAAATTCAGTGACATCACATTCAGACAGATAAATTATCAGGAATATGTGAATTGATTTCTGTAACCATGTGTATTGCAGCCGTCCTCTCGATGCACCACTCCAGGTCTCTCTGCTGCCTCTCTGGCCTCTCTGGGTGGAACCTCCTCCAGAAGGGGCAGTGGCGACATGTCCAGTATTGTCGCTGACCCTGATGCCTCACTCGGTGAACTAAGGGTAAGTCAGGGTCTGTCAGTAGTGATGTTTTCCAGTTAGAATGTTAACATAATTCAAAAATAAAGTAAAGCAAAATCGATGAACCTATCCAACAAATCAATTTCGTAACAAAATAATCAGGACTTTTATGGAACAGTGCACACTACTCTCAAAATATTTGTAAATGCTAGTATACTTCTAAATAAATGTGACTCTTTTTAGACATATAAAACTTACCATGACCAGGAAGACCATACAAACCTAACCTTTTTTGCCAATAAAAAAGAAATCTGAACACATTTATCCCTTTGAACGGTAGGTCTAATATACTCTTTGGCTGTACAAATACTAACTACGTACTGCTTTGCTGTTTTGGATATAGCTATAGTCTGATTTGTGGCTAGTCCTTCAGTACTTGTATCAAACTTAGATGCAGTTCATCCTGCTTTTAACGGAGTACAAAAGAATATTGCAGGATATCATTAAAACTAGAAAAATGCAGACATTAAAGAAAATAACTGGTTGGTCCTAGGTGAAAGTCTAGGACAACTGTGAGTATTTTAGTACAACATAGCAATTATTCATAGCTGTGGGAGGGGCTATTATGTAGGGGTTAATGGCTTTAGTCCATATAGTTTAGATGTCTCATGCCTGCATCAATTCTAAATATTATTTGTTAAAACTACATAATAAACATGTTATTAAACTTATTTTTTTCGTTCTGATGATGTTTGCTGTGCTGCTGTGTCATCAGTAGGATGTAGTTTCTTTGCTAACAGGATTGCTTTTATTAGTTTTAAAGCATTGTTTTAGGCTGGTAAGCTCATTTGTTCCAGACAACACTGACATTATATTACATTTGCAAGGATTACTTTCAATGTACCATGAAAAAGATGACGCGTTACAATTACTCCCGTTCTTCACAATTACCCCTACCTATTTCTGGTTAACTTTGGTTGAAGTGTTTGCAAAAGGCAAAAGCACACAAAAATGTTTTTCAATTTATTTTAAGAATAAAATTAAATTTGTTTGATGGTTCTGCATTCCACTCTTATTGTTACTGTTGTACTTCAGGAAGTAAAAGGTTAAATTTACAGAAAAGTTGTACTTGGGAAAAAGAACATGTATTTCAGTGTAAAATTGCCAAGTCTTTATTATTTCTTTTGGTGCTCTGAGTGCCTGTTTGGTAAAGTTTGGTTAAGGTAAAGTCCCGCCATGTGTACTAGGGCAGCATGACACGGGCAACAGTGCTCATCAGTATTTCAGAGGTTGGTATTGTGATAAATGTTTGCACACAATATATCATGTGGCCCTAAGTTATACCAGGGTATGTGACTGAAAAGGATTACTGTCTGTGGAAGCACTCGTTCCAGTTTGTGGCAGATTCTTTCCAGATTTCATTCCTTCAATCTCAACAGGACATCTATGATCTAAAGGACCAGATTCAGGATGTTGAGGGGCGATACATGCAGGGGCTTAAAGAGCTGAAGGTAGAGGGGCCTGAGCTCAGTGCATGCCTTCTCTTCCTTTTCTTTGTGGCGAATAATCCAACTAACTCACTCCCACTAAACAGCATTTACATCTCTGAGTTTGGCGCTATTCTTTTGGACTGTCACATTTGCTCAATTAAATTCAATTTACTCGATAAAAAAATGATTATGATTTATTTTTCCGCAGAAGTTTAGTTTACTATCATTTTAAAGTACTGATTTTTCAATTGGGAAAATAACCAATACATTACTTGATTTTTATAATCAATAGTGACACCTGTCTTTTCTTGTGTGAGAGCATGAGCCTTGCATGAAACTGTCTAATTCTGGATTGGTTCATAAAACCACTTTGCCTGTTAACCTGATAAGATCACCCATAGTGAAACACATGTAAAAACATCTGTTATACTGTTATGGCAGAAAAATTACCTAACGCTGCAGAGCGTCTCTGTCCTGCTTGTGGCATGTGTTCCTATTAGAAGGATTTTGGATATCTTTTTGCAGCTGTGTTGTCAAGAGTTTGGGTTGAAAATCGTATGGTCACTGTGTTAATTCTAACCTGAAAACACCAGCTAATATATCTAGCATGACAAACAAATAATTTTATCTGTTTTTCCTATAGATATTTCTTCTGAGTATTCGAAAAAAAATATTTTGTTTTAATATAATTTTTTTTTACTTTTACAATGTGTAAAAGACCCTGCGTATTAAGTTTATCTTGCTGTACTCATCTATGCTACTATTGGTTTTACTCTGTTTGGTTGTGCTTTTTAAAATTAGTTTTCCTAAACCATCAGTCTAAGGGCCAGCATTTTTCTGTTTGTGTGTTATTTTGTTGTTTGTTTCTGCTTCATAATATAGCATTTAAAAAACATTGTCCACTTTTTGTACATCTCACAGGAATCCTTGTCTGAAGTGGAAGAGAAATATAAGAAAGCAATGGTATCTAATGCACAACTTGACAATGATAAGGCAAACCTCATCTACCAGGTGGATACACTTAAAGACGTTGTAGAGGAAATGGAGGAACAAATGTCAGAGCTGCGCAGAGAAACTGAGGAGAAGTCAAAGGTAAATTCCCACACTGGCACATATGGTGTGAACAGACCATGATTTATTATGATCTTGTGGTAACATAAAATTAACTAATTGACTGCCATTGACATCTATAGACATCAATTATGTTTTTCAATGGGGCGGGCTGGGGGACGATCTGGGGAAGCTTGTCTGTAAGGTTTGCACACACAGAATATTCTGGCAAAATTGACCCTGTAAGTGGTAGTAGTGCAAATTTGGATGGATGAAGCCAAATGGATGGAGCCAAATTCTAGCAGAGACAATAACTGGTAATCCTTTCATTAAATTCAGACCTGATTGGATAGATTGGAGAAAATTATTGGAAAACTATTGTTGTTATTATTATTATTAGGCCTAGTAGTAGTACAAGAAGTGGTAGTATTTGCTGATTCCACTATATTCATCCAGGTTATGTAAGGAAGTTTGGCATTTAGGGTTTCATTTATTAGTGAATATTCAATTATTAATTGGTTGATTATTAATTATGGGTTCTTTGTCAAGCAGAGTATTATCAGTTTTTCCTGTGAGCTAGTTCAGGCAGAGTAATGTAATTAACCCTTTAAAACTCATTCATTGTGCCGTTGAAAGAGCTTCACTTTAGAAAAGAGGGTTAATTATTAGGATCAGTTTTTAATAATTGAAGAGGTAGATTATCCGCCATGAAGAGTCTTTGCTTTTAATGAAGAGCAAAATGTCGCTGGTCACAATAGGATAATTTTTTAATTAACAAGAGACAACATCCAAATATAAAACACAACAATGGCACTAATGATGATATGAGTGCTGGTGTTGCTATGGATAACTGTCCCTGTCCCTGTCATCTGTCCCTGACCAACAAGCTTCATGAAACAAAAAACGGCCCAATCTCACCAGAACTGTTTAAGCACATGTGATCTGCCTCGCACCAGAATTTGTCAAATTAGAAAGAAGCTTTTACTTGTGCGCCGGTCGTGGGGATGAAGTGGAATCTTGTGGTATTCAGGATTACCTCCTCTACCCCAACACAGAGATGAGCACAGCATTTCATGCGTGCCGGTAGACATGGCGCTTGGCTTATCTGTGCATGTAAATCTAGCAGATGTAAAGGTGGACTAATTTCTGGACTAATCTGGTGTTAGGGTATAGTGGACAGCTTACTGTATATGTCCACGGGAACAAAACATGCATTTTATGCCGTGATTGGTGTATTTTCATTTCTTCGCCTTAACCAATAGCCGAGGTTGCTTTTTGTGTTTAGTGATCAAGCAATTCTCATTCTTTTACATTTTCAGAAACATAAGTTTTAGTGAAAAATCTGTGGCCACATGGCCTGTTAACCTGAATTATGACCTTACTAAGGCATGACTTTTCCTTAAAATTAGGTTACTGCATCTAGTATTCCACAGCCGCAATTCTAAGAGAAATGACATAGTTATGATCGACTATTAGTGTTGCACATTTCAAGACCCAACATAACAAGGGTAATTTAAAGAAAAAGAAACTTATAGATATTATTTTGACCAGACACAAGCTATCTTGGCTTCACTATTTGAAATGGGAAATCTTACATTGGGATTTCACAAGAGAGTCCTTTACATAGACACATCCACAAGAGTTTAAACCTTGAAGGCAGGAATGCAGCTTTCCCTTTGGCAGGAAAGACTTTGTTCCCGTTTTTGCAGCATTCAGATGAGAGGAAGGGTAAATATGTGTGGGTGTGTGTTTGGGCTGTAACCGATTACTCGAATATTCGAGTATTCGTTTGGTGGGATGGCAATCGAATTTTCATTTTGAGATTCGAGTATTCGAAAGAATTTTTTTTTTTTTTACACGTGACCTCAATCCCTGCAAAACCAAGCGCGTCGCTGCAGACTGCTGGAGAGTGGAGCTCCACTCTTAACAACCCATGATGTCAGTGTATAAATACATAAACTCCGGAATACAGCATTTTTCAGTTGGAAATAATATTGACATCACATATTTAATGTTAATGATTAATAATATTTTGTTATTTTTTTTAGTTCATTTATTCGACTCCCACTAAAAATTCAATTTGACCTTTCCAACGAGCCCGAGCACGGAGTTCTCCTCCACCCAGAACCGGAGAAACTTTCCAATGTGCTCCGGGTATTTCTCTCCGCAGCTCGGCCGTGGAAAAAACAGCTTTAATGGGAGGCATACTAATATACACACTAATATACACACTAATATACAATGTTCAATGCTCACTAGGAGCGTATCAAAAAGAAGACCATGGTTTGTCCTGTAAAAACAAGTATTTTTAGGACAGTTAGAAGACTTATGAAGTGTTCGATGGGGATTTGTGACCAGCAGTGAGGATTTTATAGGAGAAATTTGAAATGACGCACTCCTAGAGAGACACACCCCCGGAGCCACACGGTGAACTGAAGTAAGAAAAATGGTTTATTTTACACTTCGCTGGCAGTGTTTACAGCTGACTGGTGGTGGAAAAAATGCATTCGAGTTGGTTTTGAGATGTTTGTGCGAGATTTGTCAAGTTTTGTGGCTTTTTTTGAAGACGCTATCTGGCTAGCAGGTTAGCACTGGCTAATACACTGGCTGATAGGAGCTTGCCGGTCGGCCAGATTCTTACAGGATAAGAGTACATTCAGCCCCCTCACACCGAAGCTTCGAATATTCTACGTTTTTCACTACCGAATACTCAAAGCTCAAAAAATGGCATTCGTACCAGCCCTAGTGTGTGTGTCTGGGTGACAGTGGAGCCGAGAGGTCCGGGTCATCTAAAGGTTTATGACATTCAAGGGAATCAGGGTTCTACTCTCTGATCTTCGATCATTTGGTGAAAGCAAGGATCTGCTGTGATTCCCAGAAAAGGGGTATGATGGGTGTTTATATCTGTTTTGTTTGTCTCCTTGGAAGTGAGAAATTCCAGACTCCAGACTTCAAAGTAACAGGGAAAAAAGTAGGGAAGGATGTGGTGGAAGTGTGTGTGTGACTTCTTCATAGATTTAAACAAATTTTGATCCTATACCTGTGATTTTTATACATGATTGGAATTGGACCATGGTACAGGGCTGTATTAATTTGCTTTAGAGAAAATATTTAATGGTTAATGAATCTGAATATTAATCTGTATTTCAGGAATTAGAGAGGCAAAAGCATACGTGTACAGTCCTGGTCCATAAACAAGAAGAACTGAAAGAGGGGATTCGTCAGCGTGATGAACTTATTGAGGTGAGTTTCTGATTTTTTCTGAATCTATTTTGGCTTATTCACAAATGACGTCAAAGTTGTACAAACGTTTCTGACAAGATGAGTTAGAGAGCTCAGACCCACATACTTTCATGCTCATTGCTCACTACTCTAATTTCTCTCAGTTATGTCCCTTGTCTTGGGTGTAATGTCATTGATTCCTCATTGTGTCTGTCTTGATTCTGTCCTCTTTTTTTCCTCTTCTCCACTCCATGGCTTTGTGGCCTTTCATTTGAATAATGCAACCCTAGGAGAACCAGAACATTCATCTCAAGTTAGATACCCTCACAAGAGAAGTGTATGACCTGCAAGAAACTATTAACTGGAAGGACAAAAAGATTGCGGTATGATGATTTTAGGACAAGAATGTTGAAAATGAAATAAACTGTAACCAAGTAGTTGTTACAGTTTATTTCACTTTAAAGTCCTCTAGACTTATAGGGAACCTCCTCCTAATGGATGTGAAGATTTCACTTGCATGTTCTAATGTGCCTAGTTGCTTGTTTGTGTGTATTTACAATGATGTGAAAACCTCTCTGAACCATAATCCGGAATTCTGCTTGAATGCCTTTTAAAGATGAATTCTAAAAGTACAATGCATTTTACAGTGCCTTGCTTTAATTGATGTTCTATTCCTATCTAAAAACTCCCAAAATGTGCTTAATATTTATGAGGTTTCAGGTGTGAAAACAGTCGATATTACCTTTTACATGACTCTTACTTTTTACAGTATGATAAATAAATGACCTCAGTTCTGTTTGGTTGACACATTTACTTGTGATGTGAGGCACACATTCGACTGTTTAATCGTATACCTTACATAGTTTGATCCAGCTTTTCTAACCAATGTAGTTTTATAACAGGCCAAATATCTGTGGGCTAAATGGGAAATGTGTATTTAGTCATTTCAGGTTGGGCTGTTTTAGCTCAGCTTGTATATGTGAATTGTGTAGACTGGGGAGTGTACGAAAGTGGTTTTCCAAAACCAAATTATGGTCACCCTACTCTAAGTGTAACATCGATAAAAGGATAATGACTTACATGAAGGTCAGATCACATTTAATGAGTCATTCAGAAATTCAAGTAATTCTGAAAGGATCATTATGTATATTGCTAGTAGTCTGATTAATCTCATCCTCGAATAGCATCCTGTTTTATGGTACACAGTAACTAAATACCCAGTCGGGCTTTGTTTACTGTGACACTTATTAATTTTATACTATTATCTTAAAAGTAGAAATGAGATCAATCCAATACCAATTCAATTCAGTTTTATTTCTATAGCTCTTTTTACAACCAGGTTGTCACAAAGCAGCTTTACAGAGTCCAGGTCCGAGACTCTAGTGAGTGAGCCGAGGCGACAGAGGCGAGGAAAAACTCCTTCAAATGGAGGAAGAAACCTCGGGAGGAACCGAGA
>JBBKCR010000141.1:19130656-19142052 GCA_037577295.1 Ladigesia roloffi | reverse complement strand
GCAGTTTTTAAAGTATCCTGCTCTTTTTCAAAGTGTATGTTGAAATCTCCTATTATTATAATTTTGTCACATTGAACCTAGCTGTTGGCTATGAAACCGCTAAAGTCGTGTAAGAACGTGTAAGTTTGTAGGGACATTGCCTGTGATAAAACAAAGAAACAAACAAACAAAACATTTTCAAAATCTGGCACATTTTGAAAGGAGTTGAATGATGCTAAATAAATACTAGAATTAACATGTGTGCAGGTGAAATTGGTATTAGCAGGAAGTCAGACTGTACTCAAGCATGTTGTCAAAACTTTCTGTGGTTTAAGCATGACAGACAATTTTTAGATGTTTCAGTTAAAAATAGTGCATTTTACAGCTTAGTATTTTTAAACAGTGAAAACTGCACCAGAATTGGAAAAAAATATATTGAGCCATTTCTAGTCAAAACCTAAATGTTTTACATAAAAATTACAATTCAGAGAATTGTTTAGGATCAGGATGGTTATCTATTAATTAATTAATATTTATCTTTCCTCATTGCATGATTAGATATGAATTTCTGTTTATTTTATCTGCTAATCTCTTCGCATCTATCTCTGTTGTATTAATAAACCTGTCACTGCTCATGGTTGAGTGAATTGGCATGCATTGTAATCTTGTTCTTACTGGATTTCTATGCTTGTGACTGACTGTGTGCATTAGAAAGTGAGCCTGCTTTCAATCTGTGCATCCTGACCATTATGTCTTGCCCGCATTTTTGTGGCCTTTCATTCTGCACTTGTTCTTACGCCTTTTCTCTCTTTTCCTGCTCTGCTGTTTGGCCAGGCTTTAGAGAGGCAGAAAGAATACTTTGATTGCATTAGGAATGAGAGGGATGAGCTCAGAAATGAGCTGGCTGACCTCAAGGGGAAAACCAAAGCAGTTGAGGTATGTCAGTGATTAAGCCTTAGTTTTCCAGAAAAGGACAAAAACCAAATTGCGTTTTAAGAAGGATGTTTTGTTATCATGCGTATTTGTATGTTGTTTTTGTACACTTATAAAAGTACTAAAAAAGGGTTCTTTAAGGTATATTTGTAAATTATTTGGGCATGTAGCGATCAAATTCAGACCTTCTACCTGATGGAAATTCTGTAGTTAATGAGAGGGCTTCCCTAAAACAAGTGTTAAATAGGCCCAGCAGCCTGTCAAGTCAGACATATATGCTGCCCTTCTTGGATGAAATACCAACATAAACTTCTCAATCTCTCATTAAATGTAAAATAAATCACCAAATTCTGATCCCAGATTCAGTGTGGATTCAATCATGGATGTACCTGCATTATAGGTTTTGTGAAAGAAGCTGAGGACACATTCAATCCAGATAACAAAAAAAAATAAAAACCCTCCAAACCTGGCACATTTTGAAAGGAGTTGAATGATGATAAATAAATACTAACGTGCGCAGGTGAAAATGGTATTGGCAGTAAGTCAGACTGTAGTCAAGCATGTTGTCAAATACAGATACAACCAAATATCTATTACTTTCTGTGGTTTAAGCATGTAAATATAGTGCATTTTAAACAGTGAAGATTTTACCAGAATTGAAAAAAAAAAATTTTTTTTCCATAAAAATTACAATTATAAGGATGGTTATCTATTAGTTAATTATTATTGATCTGTCCTCATTGCATGGTTAGATATGAATTTCTGTGTCTGCTAATCTCTTCGCATCTATCTCTGTATTAATAAACCTGTCAGTATGAGTGCTTATTCAGGTATTGAGAGATTTTTCTGGAGGAAAAGTGGAATCACAGCAAAAGTGATGAAGAAATGGTAGCGGAAAAAAATGTTTTGCAGTGTCCCATTGAGTCCTGACTTGAATCCCATTGATAATGTGTAGAGGAAGCTAAAGAGCAGGGTGATGGCAAGGAGACCATACAACCTAAACGATGAATGGGCAAAAATACCAGTGGAGACATGCAAAAAGCTGGTCAGCAGTTATAGGAAAAATGTGATTGCTGTAATAGCCAATAAAGCTTTTCTGTCGATTATTGAGGAGGGTATGAATCATTTTGGACATTTTCACTTTTTGTTCAAATGTAAATATAAACTGGGAAATATTTTTTTTCCATAATGATGCCATTTTCAGTCAGGAAGAAACTTGCTGGTTGAATAAAAGTAACTTTAAGTCAAAATTTGACTGTATGTATATATGTATGTGTCTGTGTATGTAAAGAGACCTTTCTGATTATTTATTCTCTGCATGATCCTCATTGTTCTGCTCTCTACAGAAACATGGTCTGGTCATCATTCCCGAGATCACACCCAACGGGGATGTCAACCATGAACCCCCCATCTCAGGGATCACTGTTGTCACTCAGGAAGCTGCACAAGTGCTGGAGTCAGCTGGTGATGGACCCCTTGGTGAGTCTGAGCTCGGATCGAAAACACAATAACAATTAATTATTGGAAAAGGTGCGCATGCACACTTGCAAGCAAATTACGATTTATAAATACACTCTACCTGGGATTGTTGGTATGTGAATATGCCGCAAATTCCGCTGCAACTCACCCCCGTTCAACCATACATGTAAATGCAAATCACCTCATGAAAATTTAAGCCTCCGATGTAAACCTGAAAAAATGGCATCATGGCACGGGAAAAGTAACAACATTTCTAAATACGAAGTAGATGTGCTGTTGGGTGAAGTGTAAAGCTGAAAACATTTTGTTTGATGGTCACAGTCATGGTGAGACAAAGAAAACTAAGAAAGGATGATTATTGTTTGGAAATTAAAATTATGTTCAGTATTTCTAAAAAACTATATAAAGGTACAAATACATGCAAACGGGCACACAGGGTGCAAACTTTGGGGCAGCAGGGGGAACTATAGAACCCCTAGTGGTGACATGAGCTCTCCTGGACACTTGTGAAATTTTGAGGGCGCTCTAAACAGGGTTCCCAAGGGCCACGACATTTCTGGAATATCAGGTCATTTCAGTAAAGGCATTTCCAGACAGGAAGTCAGATAATGGATCATTTGGGTTCCAAGTCAGGGAATTATCAGGGAATTTTGTCAATAGCATATAGCGCACTAACCAAACCTGATGTGTATTTGAGTGTTTTTGTTCCAAGTTGGTGTATTTGTTTTGATCAAGACTTCTCCCACTCTAAAAGTGTGCATTATTCTAGAATAAAAACCTTTGAGGAGTCTGTGTCAACTGCTCAGCATCCAAATGTAATATTGGACCTTTCTTTGTAAGGGAGGTTATGAAAATTTTGCTTTTGGTCAGGGAATGTCATGGAAAATCAAGGAATTTTAAGTCAGATTTTGGGTGGGAACCCTGTCTAAAATATGGTGATTGATATGGTGACCAAATAAATGCATTTATGGGCGTTGGATTTCTCACAGGTGTAAACTACATAAAATAATATTTAGAGCTTATTACTCATGAAAAGAAAAAAAAACAACCCAAAAGCCATTCCCTGTTTGCACGTGTGCAGGGGCACCTGCAGGCCCACACAGCACCTCACACGGTCTTGCTTAGTTAGCAATACATGTTTACAAGGCAAGAAGAAAGGAACAACGCACGTTGGGCTATTTCTTTAAAAAGAATGTCAAACAAGTTGATCAGGAAGGCCAACCTGGTGGAAGCACACTGGAAGTTGGGACTGTTGCTACCGAACTAAGAGAGGCAGATAACGTTAGTTAGCTCCCCTGGAGACTGTGGTGTAGTTCGCTCACTGCACACACATGTGCGCACACACACAGTTCTGGGCAATTTTTAAACTTTATACATTTCAAAGTTTTCATATTAAGATTTACACCCTTTAAATGTTTCAAGCATTAGATTAACAAGTTTATACTAATAAATAATAAACATATTTATTAAGCAATAAAATTATAAATGAAACAAAATCATTAATCTTCATAAATCGTAAATTAAATGTTTTAGCTATAATATGAATTTTTATGATAGAATATGTGTTTTCATAAATTTAATACAGTATTATTTTGTAAATGGAGCCTATTTTATGTGGTGGGTGAGGAACTGGATAGCATGGAAACTGTGGCTGTAATCACATTCTTCCCTAATAAATAGTCTGCGAAAACAGTATGCGAGGCCAGTAGTACGTCCGAATTCAGAGTATGCGAAAAACAGTAGGCTAAAGTATCTGGATGACCTACTGCTTCTGGCCAATTTCTGTAGTAGGCATTCGATTGACACTTCATTATCCCATAAGGCAGCAGGAGAGGCGGCGTCATATTCGAAAAACGGAGACGCGACTCTTTACAAGTGTAAGTACCTTAAGGAAAACGTTCATTGTGGGAAAATTACACTTGTAAAGGTAAAAATAATGCCTTTGCATCGCGCTGTTGTGACGACACATGATATCAACACTCCAGATGTACTACATCCAAATTCCATTCATACTACTTTAGTTCTAAATTATGAAGAAAAATATAATTTGCTATTTTGTAATATATATTAATGGAAATTCAGCTACATATATAATAAATTAAACTGTAGAAAGAAAGCTGGTCTGGTCCAATAATATTTGTATTCTATTTACATACTAAATGTATTTTAAATTCTCATTTAAATGTCAAAACTCATTTCAAAACTAGAATATTTGAGGTTTCTAGTGGTGTTATATGTTTCTAGGACAAAAGTTATGGAGCTTTAGATGATTGTTTTGGAACAGTCGAAAAACTGCTGTGGAGGGAGCTCTGACCTAAGAGGATTAAAACCTCTGTACTTAAAGCAGGCTGACAGAATAAGATGCGCCACCCAGCAAAGAGTAAATGACTGAACTGTAAAATGATTGTAATCCTTAGTAATAAAACTACAATAAAATGTACAGTTACTCACCAATCATTTATTACTGTATTTAACTGATTATAACAAAGAAAATGACAGGCATACCAAAGAAATTGCCCTGCATGAATTATTGAACAGTTCTGTGTCAACAGTACGAATACAGGCTTACTTATATTTCATTAAAATTTGTTTAAAATGAATTTTAAATGTGTGAAACTGAATGGATATTGTATTACTCATAGTACATAGGGGCCTATAATTCCTTATACTCACCCTCACCACTGTTGCTTTTTATTTCCTTCCAAAATGTTAGCATGCATGGTTCAGCAAATATTCGTTTATTCTGCCGTCACGTTTTTCTCTATAGATCACTTATGCGTAGGAAGAGTCTTACACAGTTTTTAGGTCTGTTTTGTGCGTATGCAATGAGACTCCAAAGCTGTCTTTTTTGACAATGTCTGGGCCACTATGAAGAGTAAAATCAGACATTAGCTACTCAGGACGCTCGTGTGTACACAAGGATGACGCAAGAAATTCCACCTTCAAAACTGCTAATTTATTTATTTAATTCCCAAAGAATTAAGAAGTGTAATTAAAATAAATGGGGATGTGACCCTGTCATAAATGACTTCTTTCCCAACTTTTTGTCAGTGAAAATACTGAAATATTTGTCCTTCTGCATGATAAGTTGAAGCGCATTTTTAGGAGCTGCCCCAGTGCGCCCCCACTACATACCATTCTCTCTTGACCTCACATCTGTGTTCACTTCTACCACTTGTGTGTTCATATTTAAAAGTTGGCACTCAACTTTAAATAAAAGAATTTCTCTAACACCAATACACTGCAACAGTGGTCAGTTAGCCTATAGAACTGGTCTGAAAAGTGTCATTTGCGAACACCAATTTCCAGTAAATGAATGTGATAGTGACATCTCTAATTTCATTACTTTCATTCATGAGAGCATGAATGAGATGCTGATGTTGGATTATTATTTTCCATGCAGACTACACAAGCCATGAATGTACTTTGTAGGCAGTGGATTCATCTTAAAGTAGAATTTACTAATGAGAAGATTTGCTTTGATACTTTGACACAGTAAAATTAAATTTGTTTTTCCCACCCAACACAACAGATGTCCGGCTAAGAAAGCTTGCTGAGGAAAAAGACGAACTTCTAGCTCAGGTATGAATCCTTTGTCATTTGCACAGCAAGTAGAAAATTCTGTATTGGCCAGAAATGTTAAATGTGTGTTAAAACGTCACTAGCGGAACCTTTCCTATAATAGTGTGTATTTTCACCACCAGTTTTCTTTTTTTTTTCGTCTCACAGATCAGGAAACTAAAAATGCAGCTGGAGGAAGAGAGGCAGAAACATTCTAAAGTGGAAAGCATTTACAAAGACGGAGAACGAATGGAAAATGGCACAGAATTGCACTTAATTGAAATGCAGAGTAAGCACTCTCATGCATATTTTTAACACAAATATTTGAGATAAGTTGGAAAATGATGTATACTTTTATACATTTTGACAGCAAAATCTAACAATTATGTGAAATACAAAATAAAAATAAAACAAATATAGCTTAAAATGTTGAATTAAGTGCCCTAAATTTCGCTTAAAACAGCTGATTTTTTTTAATCACTGTTTTTTTATCACTAAGTTAAGTTGAGCCATGTGATTTCATAAAATAAACCAAAAAAAATCTTAAACCCCACTTGGGTCCTGGGTGTCAGTAAAATGTAAGTGGAGAACATGGATGACTATGGAAATTCTGTTTCACAAAACATAATCAGTTTCATTCTTGTTTCTTCAACACTAGTCTTCATCTTTGAAATGTTTTGGAACCTCAAACTTTGTGTCATTCTATTTGCTAAATCCGATGCAGTTTACTAATTTAGTTTATGACTTTCATGGAAGGAGATAAAAATAATTTATCATGCTTTTTGCTTTTTCCAGGGGATGCCAACAGACAAATGAGTGATTACAAGTTCAAACTCTCAAAGGCAGAACAGGAAATGGGTACTATGGAACAAAATGTAAGTTCTGAAACTGCTTAGGCTTTTACATTTGTATGCATGAAGGGTGGTGCAGTGGCACTTAAAATCTACAAAGGACCCTTTAGGCTAAAAAAGTGTGTGTCAGTTTAGTTTATACACTTACCTTTTCTGTGATGTTGCCCCTCATCTTTGCTTTAGCTGTGTATTTATTTTTTCTAGGTATGCCTGCAGTCTGTATAGAGAAATGTGCATGAGGAAGGGAACAATGAAATCTTAATCTTCTGTAGTAGAACAATGGAATTTTTTAAGCTAAATCATTATGCATTTATTATTTTAAAATGTTTCGAAGGTAAAAATGTTTATGCCTGATTTATTTAACTTTTTTGTAGATCAACAGACTTGAAGGACAGGTTTCAAGATATAAAGCAGCAGCTGATAATTCAGAAAAAATTGAAGATGAGCTGAAAGCTGATAAAAGGAAACTTCAGAGGGAGGTATGGATCCAAAAAGAGATTATGTAACTTCACAGCAGCATATAACTGGGGCAGTTGCCATTTCGTTATATATTATTTAATATATGTAAACTTTAATCCAACAGTAATAGAAACGTGATTGTTTTTATGTTTCACTAGTTACCTTTTATTACATTTGACAAACATGAGGTTGTCTTTGCTCATCTTTGTCAGCTGCCTTTGGGGTGGTGATGCTTAGTGTGTAGGATACTTGCCTCTAGACCAAGAGGTCATGTGATCAAATCCTCCCGTTAGCATACCTTCGCTAGACCCCTGAGCAAGACACTTAACCCCAAGTTCATGTAATTTAGAACTCTGATTGAAAACACAGGCACTGGGCAGAGCAAAGATAATAATAGGGAATGACCAGAAATGTGGTCTGAGATACCATGCTATTAAATAATTAAATTACATTATGCTACTCTTCTTTGACATTGCATGACTACTGTAGAGTTAAATGGAAAAATGAAATAGAAAGATTCACAAATAAACGTGGCAGGGCTGGTAGCACGGCTGATGTGAACTGAAATGTCCATTAAAGTGGAAGCATGTCTGTGTAATTAGAAATAAAATTAAAACATTAAATATTGTTTTAAAGAGTGACTTTGAAAAAGGGTATTCAGATACTTGATTGGACTTACCAAGAAGTATTGAAAGGCTGTTTGGGCTAGCTGTAATCTAACCAAACCTAAGCTATACATAACTGGTTTTGTTTGGGATATTCCATGTTGAATGAGAACCAGATGCCATGACTTTTTCCAACAAATAAATGTATTTTACTTTAACTTTATTCTCATGAATCAGTTCAAATGTCACAGACTGGACTTTAGTTTATTTGGGAGTGTCAAGGGCAATTCCTCAATTGTTACAATTGTTAACCTGAATTTATCTTTATTCACGCTGCAGCTGCGTGCAGCCCTGGACAAAATTGAAGAGATGGAGATGACCAACAACCACTTAGTGAAACGCCTGGAGAAGATGAAAGCCAATCGCAATGCTCTTCTCTCACAGCAGTGATGACACTGCCAGGGCAATGGCGCAACCTCAAAAGCCCTTCAAATCTTTCTTGTCTAAAGACTTTTCTGCCATACACCGCAAATGCTGCTCCTGCTCCCTAAACCCTTACATATATGGGAATTACAAAACACATGCTAATACACAGCTAATTCTGTGTCAGTAAGGGAGTCTCTAAATGATTGTGGGTTTTGTTTTTTTCTGAGGACCTTTTTTGCTGGTACTTTTGTGTTTTTGAAAGCTTTGTATATTGTCCTTCACCTGGGTTTTATTGCTTGGATTGGTGCTTGATTCCGCCTATTGTCTTCATTCCCCCTCCCTGATAAGTTGCATGAATGAGTATATGTTTATTTTAAAATTCACAGAGCTCTTATACATTGACATATGTCCACAGCAATGTGCCTTTGTTCACAGGGAAACCAGGGATTTGCATTATAAAGAGCAAAATATTGGTACAAAAGAAAAAATATTTAATATAGTCAGTCATGATTTGATTATATAAAACCAATGTTCTGTGATTTTTTTCCCCAAAAATATTTAAAATATTTCTTGAAAATAAATGTGTAAATTAGTGATGCGTGAATGAGATTAATTGTGTTCGTGTCAGATTACATATGAAAACATCATGGATGCCCAAGGCTCATTGAAGAATAGGCTAGTCCAGAATTTCTATTTCTATTTGTCCTGGGGACCAGTCATGGCAGGCTGTACGACCCTGCATAACCCCGCAACCCCCACCCCACCCCCCTAAAAAGAGTGCATATATAATTAGATTTCTAGATACAGATAGTATTACTGTTATATTTTTATTAGTATTTAAGTTTTAAAGTATTCATATGATTAGTTCTTATTCTATGTAAGAACAAAATTAAACATGACCTAACAGGAGTGCTTTGGTTAAATTTTAGATTATTGCCAATTAAATATACAGATATAAATATAGTAATTAGGCTGCTGCAGTTGTATGTACACACACATATATACATACATATATATATATATACATACATACATATATATATATATGTGTGTGTGTGTTTTATGGGTTTTTTTAGCTACTCTTTTGAACACTGCCAAATTATGCTGAACGTACAGATTGACTTTAAATTGCAGGTCTAGTCATTCGGCACCACAAATTTTAATCAACATTTAAATGTGATGGGCGTGCCTGCTTTCTCGCCACTGATTGGTTGAAACGAGGAAGAAACGCAGTTTTTTTGTTTCTGTCCCTTGTTAAGAAAGATGGTCTCTCACAGATCTGTGGAGAGGAAGAGCAGGATTTGAAGAACTCTTCCGAGAAATAATCCAGACTCGCTTCCTTTGAACATGCCGTGATATTTCGATAGTTCTCGTAACGCGAGTGTGTTTGTGAAAAGTCGAGGGGGCGGAGCGGGGCGCGCGGTGACGGCAGCGCTGAGATCAGAGCTGGATCTGACCGGATTGTGATTGGTGTAGAACCGAGGCCCATAGTTTGAGAAACGCTGGACTAGTCCTCATGGTCTGATCCCACAGAGAAGCTTCTGTTGAATAAGTTGCCCCAAAATAAACCTTTTTTGATAGAAAAGTGATGTTTTGCGAAGTCCAGGCTGATGTCACATTCTGTAGAGGTTCTCACATTGAGTGGTATATGTATTTCAGCCCAGTTTTGTAACAGAACATACACAGGACCACCAGCCCAAGCAGTGCTCAAATGCATGTTAGAAACACAGCTGGTTCTAAGGCTTTTAATGTTTTTTAAAAACATTGTACACAATTTACAAAACATTCCATTACATCCCAAAACATCTTTTGCAAATTACTGGCAGTGGAAATATAAGATGATCATTCAGACAGGCTTTGGTAGTTCTTCCCACAGATTTATAATATATGAATAATTTCTTCTCAAAACTGTTTAAGAAGTTACTAGAAAATCAACTCCCTAACGGTCATGTGGGACTGCCATGTAGAAATTGTTTCTGTAAATTGGAGCTTTCAGAGGCATTAAATACTTTGTAGCTGTGGTAGATACCAGAATTTCCATGAACAATTCTGACTTTCTCTGGAATGGAGCATTTCACATCAAATCACTGTTTTAACTTTATCACAGAGGTTTGCAAACCGCTATATTACACAAAGCTACTATATAAAAACTACAGACAGCCAAAAAAATACTTAATAAACACGAACGTAAATACATTTCAAAAGGATCTTGATCATCAGAATCCATGGAATACAGCAACAGAATACAGTCTGGACAGTAAAATACATCTTGGTTTACCCACAAAGACCATTAACATTCTAACCAGGATAACAGTGTGAGTTCAGCATCTCTCGAACACTTTGTAGAGGTCAGGAAGGTTGGCGATTTGGAGGACACTGCCGTCTTCACTGAAGTGATTTGGAGGGCTCAAGAGGGATCGAAAAGCTTTGAAAAAAACATGTTCAACCTTCCACTGCCAATTCGGCTCAGCACGCTAAAAAAAAACAAAAACACAGCTTGTTTAATAATGTGATGCGATGGTTTTAGTCCTATCCAATAGCATCAGCTTTTCACAAAATTACCCCTACTCCCACTAGCAAAAACTAACATGCTACAGCTACGAGATTAGGCTAATAACCAGCAGGAGGTTTTTGTAGGGTTAGGTGATGCAGCATCACAATGACAATGTTTGAAGACATTTTCACAATGCTTATAGCAGTATGTTGTTTAGGTTTCATGAGCTGCAACATAAAAACCCTCTGGGCGTTTTTGGCCCCTTCACAAGGGTCTGGAGTTATGTTAGATCTTTAAATTTTTACTTTCAACTCAGTAAAAAAAACAATAATAAACTCCATACATCAAGTAGTCACACTCAGCGCCTCGGGGGCATTTTTGGCCAATTGAAACCCATTAAAACCACACTTTTCATTCCTTTTTATTTACACTTTTAAATTATACAATTTGGATTAAAATCTAAACTCAACACTTGAAAAATTTAGTTTTTACTGTTTTTTACCAGATTATGTCATTTATCCATTTTTGTCCAAGTGAGTAATTTTATATAATATCCTTAGTCTCCAATAGGGGAGTCTGATGGCCGACTGACCTCCAGTGGAGCAAATG
>JBBKCR010000141.1:19117016-19130556 GCA_037577295.1 Ladigesia roloffi | reverse complement strand
CAGCTTCAACAACAAACTCCGGACTGTTTATAAATCTGTCCTGGAGTTTATACAGGTGCTGTCAGCGCATAAAATTCATCATTTGAATTCATTTTTGCTTTTCATGACGAGAACTGATGGTAATTTAAGAAATCAAGTTGGTGAAAGTTGAAAAAATATTGTAATATATATTTTATATCATTTGGGGAGTGCACTCAGGAAATGGCCATCTTTAGCCACGAGGACGCTAAATGTGATTTTTTTACGCTTTTTCTCTCACTGCATAAAAAAATAATATATAAAAATCACTGATACTGCTAATTATGGATAATGCTTAAAAATAAATCAGGTTGCATGTATTACTTGGTTAAAAAAATCAGTTTTTAATACTTTTCTCCCTTCATAAACCATTAAGGTAAGGTGATTTAACTGGCATTTAAAGGGTTAAAATTCTTAATGTAAATGAATTTTTACTTCTCATGACAAGGACTGGTGCTAATTTAAGAAATCAAGTTAGCGAAAGCTGAAAAATATTTTAATATATTCATTTTATAACATTTTGGGAGTGTAAACAGGATGAGGACGCTTAGTGTGATTTTTGTAACTGTGCTTTCCCTGCAAAAAATAAAGAATGCATAATAATCAGTGTTGATGTTAATCAGTTCCAGATCTCAGACTGAACTATTAGTAACACAAGAACATCCAGCAGCATCGAGAATATAGAACATTTACACTTCTGAGGTTGTTTTCTAACAAGTGCATTGTGCAAACAAACTGGCATAAAAAAAAAGAATGGAAATTTGATACTTATGACGAGTACTGATATGAATTAAACTCTTCAAGCAGTAAAAAAATGCAAAAAAGCATGAATATAATAAGAATCACAGACTTAATCTGTTGGTGGCCATTTTTGGCCACGAGGACGCTGAAAGGGCAGTAAAGACGAGGAGGGCCAGAGAGTTAAATACTGTCTATACTTATTGCAAGGCTAAAAGCTCAGGTTAAATGAAATGTGCAGTTGGTCAGTGTACATATTTACAATATCCATGATACACTCAGAAAAGCGTACTTATGTAGTTCACCATGACAAAAATAAAACAAACAATTCTTAGCATTTGCAACTAACAGCAAACTGCACACCTAATTCATTACATTAGCCTCAAATAGTGTTGAGCTGTTAAACAATCCAAGACTGGCTTGCGTATTTAAAGATAATAGTTGCCAAAATATCTCAGAAAAGTTTTAAGCTTCAATTAGTGGGTTGCAAAAGTATTCGGCCCCCATGGAATTTTTCACATTTTGTCACATTACAGCCACAAACATGAATCTATTTTATTGGAATTCCACCTGAAAGACCGATATAAAGTGATGTACACCTGAGAAGTGGAATGAAAATCATACATGATTTCAAACATTTTTACAAATAAATAACTGAAAAGTGGGTTGTGCGTAATTACTCAGCCCCCTTTGGTCTGAGTGCACTCAGTTGCCCATAGACATTGCCTGATGAGTGCCAATGACTAAACAGAGTGCCTGTGTGTAATATAATGTCAGTACAAATACAGCTGCTCTGTGACGCCTCAGAGGTGGTTTAAGAGAATATTAGGAGCAACAACACCATGAAGTCCAAAGAACACACCAAACAGGTTAGGGATAATGTTATTGAGAAATTTAAAGCAGGCTTAAGCTACAAAAAGATTTCCAGAGCCTTGAACTTCCTACAGATCACTGTTCAAGCGATCATTCAAAAATGGAAGGAGTGTGGCACAACTGTAAACCTACCAAGACAAGGCCGTCCACCTGAACTCACAGGCCGAACAAGGAGAGCGCTGATCAGAACTGCAGCCCAGAGGCCTAAAACTGGCACGATCTGCAGAGATCTACAGCTCAAGTCCATAGGACAACTATTAGTCGTGCACTCCACATCGTTGGCCTTTATGGAAGAGTGGCAAAAAGAAAGCCATTGTTAAAAGAAAACCATAAGAAGTCCCTTTGCTGTTTGCCACAAGCCATGTGGGGGACACAGCAAACATGTGGAAGGTTCGCCGGTCAGAGGAGACCAAAATGGAATTTTCTGGCCAAAATGCAAAACGCTATGTGTGGCGGAAACCTAACACTGCACATCACTCTGAACACACCATCCCCACTGTCAGATATGGTGGTGGCAGCATCATGCTCTGGGGGTGTTTCTCTTCAGCAGGGACAGGGAAGCTGGGCAGAGTGGATGGGAAGATGGATGGAGACAAATACAGGCCAATCTTAGAAGAAAATCTCTTGGAGTTGGCAGAAGACTTGAGTGGGGTGGAAGTTCACCTTACAGCAGGACAACGGCCCTAAACATAAAGCCAGGGCAACAATAGAATGGTTTAAAACAAAACATATCCATGTGTTAGAATGGCCCAGTCAAAGTCCACAGGGGGCTGAATAATTACGCACACCCCACTTTTCAGATATTTATATGTAAAAATGTTTGGAATCATGTCTGATTTTCATTCCAATTCTCAGGTGTACACCACTTTGTATCGGTCTTTCACATGGAATTCCAATAAAATAGATTCATGCTTGTGGCTCTAATGTGGAAACGTGCCAAAAGTTGTAATTTATGGACATGTCTTTGCTGAAATGGTTTCATCAATATGTCTGCTTTAAAAAAGCAATGAATGACTCAATAATAAAAAATGAACTCTGATCCTGCTCAATGGGAACACTACCAATTAACAGGCAATGTGCTTAAACAGGATATCACCAAACTGTTCTGAACACTGGCCCTCCAGAAACAGAGCTGATTAGACCACCACTTGATTAAGACATTGAGTAAAAGAAATTTAGTGCAGCATACCAGAGCATCTGTTGCCTCAGTGTCCAGTGTGTACTGTTTTGTCATTGAGTAAAAATGACTGCACTCTTTACTAAAGTCCCGGAAACAATCCTTCTCACTGTCCCAGTTCACCTGAAAACACATCTCCATAAATGAACAAAAATAAATAGAAACAAAAATATACAACTATGACAATTTACTTCCTAATTATTATAGTCAGTCCTTATTTTAAACGTATCACCCTATTCATTCAATTTTAGGAAAACAGCAAGATTCAAACCTCTGTAGCTAAGCGCAAGATAAACAATGGCAGTCTTTCCATAGTTGGAGTGTAGTTATCAAGCAAAAGTGGAAGAGTTGTCAGGTTCCCTTCCTAAAAGAGATTTGAAGAGGTACCTTAAAGTGCACATACAAGTTATTTCATCATATTTAGAGAATTTTTCAGAATTTAAATAGCAGGAATTTCCATGTGTCTCGGTAGCCCCCTCTCCCCCACCCAGAGGGGGACTCCACCAATGAAAGCATGATATCAAGTAGACAGTGAATTTTCAGCCCCAGTATTGGAGGCACACCTAAAGGTAGTTATCGAAAATTCCAGCCTACAGATCGCACTTTATTAAAAGCCACATACTCTCATTTTAGATAGAAAATAAATATTGTATTTATAAATAGGCCTGTCACAAACAATAAATCAATTAATTGCACGATAATTAAAATGAAATTGATAAATTTCCGTCTGCGATCATTTTCATTTGCGTGCTTGTTTCCTTTTCCTCTCTACCAAAACTCCATTGACACATTGGTGCATTGGTCTCCACCATTCACACACACCGGACGCGAATGACGCGTCAAGCGCGAGTGATTTACATGTTAAGTCAATTGAACTCTCCTCTCTGCTAGCCACATGGTGAGAAAAGGGTCCCCAAGATCAATGGTCCCCAAACTTTATTTCGTCAAGACCCGGTTTAATATAAGAATTCCCGTATTTTTTTAAATAAAACATTGTTTAGTCTCTAATACTGAATAAAAAGTAAATACTGTTAATTTTCCGTGCAGCCCGCAGACCGGTACCACATGACCCACGGCTCGAGGGTTGGGGACCGCTGATCTAACTGACAGGAGAGTTCATCCCTCATTACCCTAATGAAACAAGAGAGGGCGGTAGAGACCAATGCACTAAAGTGAAGTCCACTGTCAATAGAAGTTTTGGTAAAGGACAGGAAGGTTTTTTGAGAGATCGCGCCAGAAGAGCCGATCTCTGAGGGAAAAAAACAAAGACTTAATACTATGTGCTCAGCTCTCTCAGATCCCATGGGGCTCTTAGTTTATCATCTGCAGAATCATATTTTAGCCAAACTTGGAAAATATTAATGATTTGTGTGTTGATAAGCCCTTAAATTATTTTACAGTTGATTTTTTTTGTGTGTGTGTCTGTTTTGCTACCATATTATAATGTTTGTGATCCACACAATCACAAACGTGATGGTTTCCTGCCTTGTCGGTCTTTAACAAATCTAAATCTAAATCTAAAATAATACTTATAAAAACTTATACTCCTATAAAAGTTTGAGCTGCATAAACAGATGCGCATATAACAGATCAACCCGAAACGAGCCTATAAAATGTGTCGCCTCCCCAAAGGTCCGTCCGCAAATCCATGTCTGGGGCCGGGTCTGGTTACAAGGCAAAATGTTTTTGGCCTCACACATTTTTACATCACACATCATGATTTTCTACTCTCACAACTCATTTAACTAATTTTAGAAGATGCGTGTAGTACTTTTGTTCATAGGCTGGTAATCACATTTAAGCACATAAAAATTGTAGTAGTTAGTCACCCGATCAAAGGTTCCAACCCCACTTTCTGCCACTGTGTCCTTGAGCGTGACACTAAACACTTAGTTTCTCCAGAGGGAAATTCCTGTTAACCAATGACTGTTTGTAGTTTTGGATAAGAGCATCAACTAAATGTCCCCTTTTCCATTTAGTAGTACACTACCCACACTTGCAATTAGATTTGCTAATCACAAAAGGAAAAGTTAATATTTTGAAAACATTCTCATGTTTTTTCAATTTGTTTAGTTTTTGTATTTATATTTACATTTTTAAGTTTGAGCTTGTAAAGTTAAAAAAAAAGTGATAAATTATTTGGGCATCTCAAGTCAGCTCAGCTAATTTTAGTTGTAGTTCAAAATTACTGCATTCAGTCCAACATTTGTAAAATTATGAACAGGTTTAGCTACTCTTAATTAGTCCCATTTTCCTTACTACAGCAAAATTGACTGACCTCATCAATCTCAACTGAGAAATAATCCTCCAACATTTCAGCTTTCTTCTTTAAGAAGTCTACAATATATTGAGCAAGTCCTTCCTTAGGGCCATCATCCTCTGTCCAGCCACTCTCCTCTGAGTCCAAAGCCAGCATTGCCAACTCAAATAGAGGGGCTGGGCTCTGCAATAACAAACTAATACATAAATTGCTTGAAATTATTTAAAAAATTATAGCAATATAAAAAAAATTCTTATTTCTGTGAATTAATCAAGTCAATGTTTTTTCATAAAAAACTTCAGAAAGTGTACAAAAGTACACTTAGTAAAAGAAGTTTTTAATACTCTTAGTAAGTACTCTTAGTGAAAAATTTGAACATTTAAAAACCTGGGCTGATGCTGTCATTTACAAAATTGTTTTAATTCAGAACAAAACTCTATTAATCATCGAATTACATATATGCGGTGGTATATTGTGAACCCCTATTTGAAAAAGTATGACACAACTGGTTATTTCAAATGCGAAGGGAAAACAAGAAAGAAAATTACTTACCGATAGTCGCAGGACACCAAAATTACCAAAATCATATATCAAAATCTGATAAAACAGCTCCTGGCTGAAGAAAAACACATTTGAAAGAAGTGTTGTAATAAAAGTTCTCTCTAAAGTTATAACTAATGTATTCCTATCATTTTAACTAAATCAAACTTTTTATAGACTTTAAAATAATACAATTTAACCACTGAAACAGCTGAATGTATTAGAAAGTAATTAGTAATAACGACTAGAACATGCAACATTCGACCATTTTCTCTCTACTCCAAACTCCAATCATTTTCAGATGTCTTTTGACCTATTTAAAAAATTTCTTAATTTAATCCACTTTGATCAACTTATCGCAAAGTTTTGTACAAGCACACAAATAGGGACTATAATGGATGTTTTGACCTTTAAATGGTTCCAAAATTCATTACTAGCTCCAATGAAAAGCACCTGGCTATAAAGTGAATAATAAAGTAAAAATAAAACTTAACAGTAATGGTTTCTAACAGCATCACACTAATCATAAAAATTAGATGCATTACCATGAGAGAATGTGTAAGATTGTAATTTAATTGCATAGTTGCTATAAATTCATTGTTTTAATTAAACCACAACATTTCTCTTTTTCTTAACCTGGGCTTTAAATGTCAGTTTGTATATGAGTAAGCTGTGTGTTTGCTCCATTTTTGTTTCTTTTCTGTTTGAGTTTTTAAATCAAAGCTTCTTTTTTAAATATCTCTTGCCTGTGACATCCCAGACTCATTTTAAATAATGACTCAACCATTTACTCTTTTTCACCATAGCGCACTGAGGCCTCATGCTCAATACTTTAAATGATCGATATGTTTCCCCCTCATTGGATTATAAACCATGCACATTAGAAAGCATATCTATGAATCCAATGGCTACCTGAGTTTAGTGGTGTTCAGTAGGTACAGTTTAGTGTGGTGTTGGACTAAAGTCCACTGGGGATTAACACATCCAACAAAGGAATGATTCAGCAACATCTCCTGCAGACCTGATCAGAGTAAAAAACATTTGAAAACTTTGAGTACATAAGCTTTATTGTTCATTTAATCTATTTTTGTTCTTTTAAAAAGACAATTACTAAATGTAACATCAAATTAAAACAGTGACAACCCCAGGCCAACAGGACGAGATATACCATAAGTGATAAAGTATGTATTATCTGACCTCTGTGGGTTTGTTCAGTGATCGCGTCTCGTAGCTCTTTCACACTGGTTAGCTTAATGACACGTCTCCTTGGCATGCAGGCTGCTGTGAGGTCAACGCTGTCCTCATCAACATGAGGCCGTTTCCTAGCATAAACAGACACACTGTAGGTAACATTTGGGGTTTAACTGCCTTGTTATTTATTCAAATGTTAATATAAGGGAGCTGCCTTCTGACCACTCAGTGAACTTAGTCAAATTCAGAGATTGGATCATTTTAAAGCGTTATATGATTATAATCACTATTTGTCATCGTTTGTATTATAATGAAAGGAAGGGAAAAGAAAGAAAGAAAAGGAAATGCACCATGATGTTCGATTCAAACCAACTGTTAAAAAAAATTTTTTTTTTTAATTCCTCACCTGGGTGGTGTCTCTGCTTGGACATGTGCAAGATCAGTCTGCAAGTCTTTCGTAGCACCAGGTTCCAAACAGTCGATGGCATCCAGCATCGCTGCTTCAACTAGCTCTGCAGTAGCCTGGGCTGGAGCGGGAGGGCTGGCAGTGTTGGGGACTAAAGAAGGCTTATTTACTGGCTTAAGGAATGCATCCAGTTTTTGAGCCTTACTGTCAGTTCGCACCATTTGATGAGCATAGATTTGTTCACTGGGCTCCACTGAGGAGCTTTTTGAGGCTTTAACATCACTAACAGATGTCGAGAGTCCAGGAAGTAAAGTCTGTTGGGGTAACAAAGCAGTTTCATTTCATTAGCATTTTAATAAAAATATACACTACATAAATCTTGTTTACACTTTTTAATTTCATGTCACATGGTTTTTGTATTGTTTTCTGAGCAGACAATTGGTAAATAATGCATTATATGCAAATTAACTTAACCATGTTGCTCTTAGTGTAATTTATTCCTGGTCTAAGCAAGCCAGCTCTGACTGGCAACTTTATTACATCTACTTATTCACCTATTTTGGTGGTACACATTATAGGTACAGTTTATAATTTTCCATGCACAGTTTAGTCAGGATAGTTTAGTTGCTGAGTTCCCACAACCCTACTGACGAATCAGGGGATCAACAAAGTAGAGTCATTTAGTCCAGTCTGTAGATATATTGCTACAGCATGTAACTAATTTACAAAGTAACCCTATATAGTGGTGTTTTTTTTGTTTTTTTAACACAATGGCTAGTAAGTAAAGGCCTCAGCCAGGTGTAATTGGCAATTCATGGTAACGTTTCATCATATACCTGTGTGAAATATGTACGTGAGGAATTGGAACTGAGGAGTTTACTCTCAATGTGCTTCTGAATGCTCTCGATGATGCAGTCTTCGTGGAGGAAGTGTACTTCATACTTGGTGGGGTGTACATTCACATCGATGTTATGAGGAGCAATTTCTAGGCTTTTTAGAAAGAAGTGTGAATGAAGTAGTGAAACCACAAAATCAAAACCAAACTCCAACAAAGGTCATAAAATTAAAGTTGTTTCTCCCACCAAATTTAGCTTTTGAACATAAATGTTTATGAACTTTCAGACACAATATCATTTCACCAGAATTATGCTCTTTTAGACACAGAATAAATAAAAATATAAATAGGAAATGACCAGACAGTTTTTATGCAGAACTGTAAGTGTTCACCCTAGTGGCAAATATCCACATTATGTAGCACACCACCATTATTACACTGTCAAAAGCTAGAGGTGAGCCAGCAACAAAGGTTTTTCTGTAACTTCAGAATTTTGGCCATCAAATGCTCAAACACAATCTATGACATGTACAGTGCACAATACCCTGTTGGTTGGGTTACTTTCAATTAGAAAGTCAACTAAAGTAATTTGATTGGGACTTTAGAAAAGAATAAGTTCAGCAACTCAGTAGAACAGATATAATATAACTGTGTGGCTGAGGAAGTGCATCTTTCATGCTGTGAACAGCACAGATATTTTGTTTGTACCTCAGTCATGTTTTAAGGCACTGGGTTGTGTATGATTGACATGCTAAAATATCTGAAACACTTGAGTGTGAGATCAAATAAGATACCTGAGATAAAGTAAAGGATGTGTGTTCTTAGGAAGATATGCAGTGTAGACAGTCTCAATGGCTTTCTTCAGGGCACTGGATTCAACCAAACGATCTATAAAACAGCAAGTTCCATTAAAGGGGTAATATCACCCTTTTGTTTTTAAAATTTCTGCATTATTAAAACACTGTTTTACCATGTTTGTTTCAATGCGCTAAATATATCCAACCACTAGGTTCTATTTACATCTTCAGCATTCTCAGTTTACACCCAGAATTAGTAAAAATCCAGAATATTAATTTCCGTAACCATAAAATCTTGGTAGACTACTGAGGAAAAAAACAGGAAACACACTTACGGTTGATGAAGAGGATGAGAATACATTTTTTGACTGAGTAGTTTGCATTGGAAATGTATCCTTGCATTTTAAAAGCAAGTTTTTGATCTTCACATCCCACTTCGATCATTTCCCTGTAAATAACAACAAATTTTACAAGACTAACATCCCAGTCACTCACTACTGGCCAATACTGAGGTCCTAATATTCAGAAAAAATTCTGATGATAAAGCACCAAAGACCAGCTTAATTTATTCTTAAGCAACACGATTAATGTTTGTATTGTTTCTGTTTGTGTTTAAGCACAGTAACAACTGGGGTATAACAATCATTTCACTGTTGCCTGAATCATTCAGAGTAAAACAGTTCCAGCCTGACTGACCATACTCAATTATAGCAATCTATTCAACTTAAGTTTTTTTTTTTATTCATGAAAACCTGTATTGTACCAGTTTTTATAGCATTCAGGCCCTTACAGATCTTACGTAATCCTAAAAATGCTCTTGCTCAAATTTAGATGGGGTGGAGATTAGCAAAAATGACCAAAACATGCTCATTGGTAAAAAAGGACACTAGAAGTTAGTGATAGTGCCACGTATTACCTGCTCACGGCCACTCCGAACACCACTCGAATATTGTCTAAAACTGAGGCACTGGGTAGAGTCTTCACATCAGCTACCACTTCTCCTTGCTGAAAAACAGTATTTTTTGTTAACTTTCTATGCAGAGACAAGTTACTAGATACTAAAGAAAAAAGGTTTTACCTTTTTTACAGAAATGCCTTTCCCAGAGTTGTGAATAGCATATCTAAGAAAGGGGAAAAAAAGAAATTATAGCTTAACTGAGATTTGAGACAGTGCTTTTTATTTAGCTCTCTATGGCAATTGCAGAAAATGAAGACGCCGATGCGCGTAAAAGGCAGAAAGTGTCTAAAGTTTGGGACCATTTCACAATGCGTAAGGTGGACCATGTACTGCAGTGTATAAACCCTAAAACAGACCTGCCCCACGACAGCAGTACATTTATCTACCTTATGTATGGGAAAGGCGTTGTTTTGAGATGCAACTTTTCAGTGGTGTGCGCATGGGTGTGTGTGTAAGAAGTGAGATCTTGGTGAGATCTTTGTGCATTTTGCTGCTTCTCTTCACTATCGACTCCACTATCGATAATTACAAATACTGCCCGTTCAACAAGTGTTCATTTAGCAATCAAAAAACATGTGCCCTTGTAGATGTTCCGAGCTGCATGAAGAGGTTACAGTTCACATGAGGATGCTTTGGTTCAGATGCTGAATCCACCTACCGACCTAATCTGGATACAGCCAGAAACTGAACTGTACTGTTTAAGTTGGATTGATATTAATACTTTACTTTCAGGTGGGATGTTCAGGCAGTAAACCCTTTTTCCCCTGTTTTTTAGTAAGATAAAACTACCGTAAGGACAAATAGGCTAATCCAGCATTTCTCAAACTATGGAAAAAAAATCTAGGTTTATTGATTCTTTATTCATATATGTATGTTAGGGCTGGGAATTTAACGCGTTAATTAGATTAATTAATCACAGAAAAAAATTACGCATTAATATTGTAACGCAATTAACACTTCACGTCATCTTCCCGGTCAAAGTTTGGGGTAAACAGCAGGAGAACCTCAAATCCTCAGTCTCAGATCACTGCTGCGTGAGTAGCCAGAGAGTGCGGTTCAGTTCAGTGAGATTTGGAAGAAAAAAAATGACAAAATAGCTAATAAAAAGTTGTCCGTGATGCCTTGTGAATGTGTTTGGCGATTCTGTCTCTGAAGGTGAATATTTGCTTTTTGGAAAAGATGCTCGGACTCCCGGTTTATCTCTGGAGTGCAGCTGCAAGGCCGTGTGAGGCAAAAGTGAACACGAAGCACAAACACACGTTTATTTAACACTCTGTCCATCATGAAAGGGTGTGGAAGTGGTGAACCTGGTCGTAGTGTCTGTAGGAGAGCTGTTGGTCGAGCTAGAGGCAGCAGGAGAGGGAACACTGGGCTGGAAGTAGCCGCATTAGCTTTCTCCAACCAGACCTCCAGAGGGGCGGAGTCTCAGCGCTGTGGGCGGAGTGTGTGTAGAGCTGGGAGACGTAGTTTATCAAACTGTGTGTTTGTGAATATAATTTATGGATGGCCCTGCAGCCCCAAAGCCTGACATAACCGTTTGAAATGAAGTTTGAGAAACGCTGGGCTAACCTATCTGAAGTTGTCATTTATAGTTGTTTCATTTAAATCATGACTATTTCACCAAAGGTTTCATTAAATGGGCTTAGTTCTGGAGCCAATAAGCCAAAGGTTTTAAGTTTTGATTGAATAAAAGTGTTGAGTTTGAATAAAAACTTATTATGTGAGGAATTACAGTCAATTGCTTGCTCATTTTAAGAGGCATTTCATGTAGCATAAAACACTATTGATAGTTATTTAAAAATACAAAAGTATGATTTTTCAGATTAATCAATCAATGGAAAAAATTCCAATGACAAAAATTCCAAAAATATTAAATAGTTGCAACCCTACAGACATTTATTTCATTTTGCCACTCAAGATCATTTAAGTTCTGGAAAAAATAATGTCAAGAAACACCAATAAATAAACACACCTACTCACCACCTCTACGACCCTTGAGTATTCTTCACTGGGACTTTTTAAGGCTTTCCGTCTGGTGGGGACATTATAGAAAAGGTCTTCTACCTATTAGCAAAATCAAACCATTGTTTAGCACAAAATACCACTGCACGTATTCCTTAAAGCTGCACACACTCAAATTGTACTGATGTACAAAAATATTACAAGCAGTTTTGTTATTTGCCCCTTGCATCTTTGGTGCATTTGAATAAATTTGGGTTGAATTGAAGCACAGTTTTGCAGGAAATCATAATATTACCATCATTAGAAATAATCAGTAGTAATGCACATAGCAAAAGGTAATATCTGCAAAAATTTGCAAGTGTTAATATAATATTTAATTAAATGTACTTAATTACTAATGTAATTTTATGTACATTTGAACTTGATTAAAGCCCATTGGGAACTCTGCAATTTAAGAGACAATAAAACAATGAATCCATGTATAAATGTGTGTACACATACATACAAAATCAAATTTTACTTTGAACAGTTCCTTAGCAAGTCATTAGCAAGATAGCAGCATGTCATGCTAAGTTAAACTTGGCAAAAGGCTACCTGTTTATAACTCCTGTTTGATCATACAAGCAAGGGTATTTATGTCTGGCTTTGTGTACAGTTTGAATGTATAAATATGGGATTCATGGGAAAAAAACATCTCTCCCTAATGCACATGTTTATTATTCTATTTATTTCATAACTTAAGACACATTTTGTATCCAATTGTGACTTATTGCCTTAAGTTTTTTATTCATAAAAATGTGACATATTCCAGGGTGAATGTTCAAATCAATGACAAAGCACATAGTCTTATGCGTTTTGTGCAACATGATTTAGTACTAATCCATGTTTAAACTAGTGTTGTCACAGTACCAAAATTTCAGTGTTCGGTACCAATACCAGCGAAAATCCATGGTTCTCTGTACCAATTTCGTTACCGAAGCAAATCACAAAAATATGAATTGAACAAGCTATTTTTATTAATAACACACAATAATTACATGTCTGAATATACACTCCTTATTTATAAACATAAACATTTGTATTAAAGTAACAATATATTTTTGAACTGTATAAACTGGCACTTGATCAAGACATATGAATTCAGCAACAGCTCAGTTCAGTTTTCTTGCCTCAGGTGAGTTTTTGTAATACTTGAAATGCTTCTGTAATCGTTGTCGTGGTCTTCCTCAGCCTGTAGCTGTAACTTGTCAGTAAATAACAAACCTCAACTTTTATAATGTAATATATATAAATGTAGATAAGATTACTTCCATTAAGTATATGATATCAATTTAACACAAACTCTTATTAAAAACACTTAAAAAAAGATTCCATTTAAAATTACTTAACAATAAACAAATGGTATACAGCAGCTTATATAAAATATCATGCTTGTATAAAATAACGTTCACAAACATTAATTATGTTCACTCATTGTAACTTGATGTTAGACAACATATGAAGTCATGTAAATGAATGGTATCTTATTGTAAAGACTTACCAAACTATACAGGACTGTATTTGACTTTTATTTAATCAAATTGCAAAAACCCTTTTTCATAACCTAGAACTGCTTTTCTGATGGACCGATTTTAAATGTTCAAACATTAATCATACATTTGTTCTCACACATATTTTGTAGGGATGCACCGATACCGATACTGGTATTTGGTATCGGCCCCGATACCGCATTTTCTAAAGTACTCGTACTCGTTAAAAGTCCCCCGATACCGGGGACCGATACCA
>JBBKCR010000141.1:19063048-19097884 GCA_037577295.1 Ladigesia roloffi | reverse complement strand
GGACCGTGAGGAAAGTGCTAGTTTTCTTCGTTTATTTTAGCTTCTCAGTTAAAGGGCCTATTGACATCGCTCACGAAACCCCTTTTCTTTTGGGTTCCGACTCAGTCTGAAGGTTTTTTTGGAGGCGGATGGAACACCAAAATAATTACTTAATGGAGCTTCTAGGACATCTTTAAAATGCTCCAGAAATGTCTTCCGTCCTCCACAAAATCTTAGGTGCGCAAACGCGTGCTGTTTTTTTGCGGACCACTTATGTGCACACCTGACTATACTTCTGTTCCTGTGCTTTGTTTAAGCAGGCAGCTGGTGGACTAGCGGTTAGCTGGTTGGCCCTGTGAACAAAAGGTCTTTTGCTTTAGCACTCTAATGAGTACCTACATTAATTAACTGGCACACACAATGTAAAACATTCTGTCTGTGTGCAGAGGTATGTCAACCCCTGGTCATGGGTTTGAATCCTTGGAATGCTAGTGGCACCACTGAGGTACCCTTGAGCAAGGCCCTGTTCTCACAAACTGCTTCCCAGGCGCTGCATCACCCAATGCTTCAATTGGTGAATGGGTTAAATGCAGAAAAAGATCACAATTAATTCTAATAATAATATCAAAGCTGAATTCACTTAGTGGTTGATACAGTTTAAATAATGGTTTAATTAATTGTTTTTCATGCAGTTCAAGATGTTTTACATTTATATAATTTGGTAGGCACTACTAAAACACTACAGCACACGGTGTGAAATTTGTCCTCGTTTAATCCGTTCAGTGAAGTGAAGCGGTGGGTAGCCGATGGTGGCACGCTACCTGGCTTAAGGGAACCCCATGGACCCACAGCCTTCCGATCTCAAGGGCAACTCCCTAAACACCAGGCCTCCAGCTGCCCGAGCCACCCTAGTGTGTCACCCAGGGCAGGAATTATACCCAACTCTCAGGCTTGGATGGCTGCAATGTTACCCAGCAAACGACATCAATTGTTCCCTGGTCCAAAGGAGTAAAATCAGAAAACAGCAGGCTTGAATGTTGTTTAGTTGGTGCACACATTATGTGTGCTGGACTCACCCTGAAAATAGTTCTGTATCTTTTATATACAGTTGCACTTTTCCTCTAAAGAAACAAAAGCCTCTCGATGCTATTGGGGCTGTAAATGGATAAAACCCCCTACGTGTACGTTCAGGCAGACAGCTCTGAGGAAGACTGCTGCTATTCTATTCTTGAAGTATATTTGGCGAGCAGTTGTAAATGGGGACACAAATCACACATCAGTGCATATATTTAATAGATTTCGTGTTTCAAAAAGCAAAGAACTCCATTTCTTTATAATGTATTGACTAATTGACATGGTCTCAATGGAAAACAACACCTGTTGAAATAATACTTCAGCGTGAAAAACAATCGCAGATAATTAAATTAAAATTAATCAATTAGCTAAGTTTCATATATAGAGAGAGAAAACATTCAATGCAGGTGTGTTTTTCTGATTGTCTTTCTCTGTTTCCCTGTAGACGGCAGCTGGAGCTTTAGCTCGAGCGGTGAGAGAACGCTTCTTTGTAGCTGTGATGGAGCCACAGCTAATGCAAACGTAGGTGACCTTCACGCACACATTGACTCATAGTCATGTCCCTACAGTAATAAGAGTTTAATTGCTGTCTGTGTATCTGAAATATTGGACTCCTTCAGAGTTTTTTGTTCCATGTACTAAAATAGACTAGGCTCCTTGTTTCTAATTTGTTTCCTGTCATTTTTCTTTGTCTCTGCATCCCTCTAGGTCCGAGGTTGGTATCCTGACTTCCACGGCATTGTTAAACAGGATCATCAGGCAGGTGACATCAGAGGCTTTACTACAGGAGACGGTATACTTCCTGCTGGGAGAGGAAGTGGATCCTGAGACAGCTGCTGGCATTGCCAAGATCCCCCTCAGACACAGACTCATAGAGCACTGCGACCATCTCTCAGATGAGGTAGACCCCCATAAACATGAGGTTCCAGTTGCATGCGTATACGTTTCCGAATAGTGGTTCTGATTAGTGTTGGGACAATACCAGAATTTTTACTTTGATAATGATACACTAATGTAAACTAATGTTAATTATACACTACATTTTTCCCCCTTAATGTTACAGTTTACAAGTTTTCCAAATAATTTTGAATAAAAATACACAACGTACAAAACACAGACAGTAGTGTTCATACCACACCCAGGGGATTGCCAAAGTATGTATGTGCTATGATAACACAAATACACATTACTTATAAAAGACATTGTTTTGTATTATTTAAAGCTTCTAATAAATATATATGATCTTTTATGCTGCAGTTTTTAAATCAGTGAAGCCTCGTGGCATATAGGTGCCATTATGTATTTTTGTTTCCACCCGGTTAGAATACGGTTTGTGTTCAAAGTCAGTGAGAGACCTCTACGTTCACAAAATTGGTCCCAAATTGTAGATCCAACACTGTTTTGTTGTAAATGCTGGTGGTTATTTTTGGACATTAGGCCTTCAGTCCAGTGCATCTGCTCAAGAAAGCCAAACGCCTGCAACTTAAACAACTACATGTACACAAAGATATGTACAAAAACACGTTACATTACAAGGACTGTATAGACGTGGCCACAGTCTATCACCAGTATCATACCTGAACTTCCTCCTCCCGCTCAATTTGATTCCTCCATCCAGCTTCCCACCATTATTTATCCTCCTTTCTCCCGGCAATATCTTCTGCAAATCCAACATCAGTTTTCCCTGTTATGCAGATGAAACCCAGCTCTACCTTACCAGTAAACCCACTTCCAACCTCCCATCTTCCTCCCTTACTGACTGCTTAACAAATTCAATAGCAGTTCTTTGTCAAATTTCCGTAAATTAAACACTGAAAAACAAGTATTGTTGGTACCAAATAAACATTATCCAAAACTCCCAATATCTCTATTGATATTGATCATTGCTCCGTGTCCCCCTCTCCACAGGTTAAGAGTCCTCTTCAGTATATTTTCTTTTAAATCTCATATTAATAACATTACCTGATCTGCTTATTTTCATCTTCATAATATCAACCGCCTCCGTCCTTCTCTTACCCCACACACTACTGCCATTCTTGTTCACAGTCCTTCTCGTTTACATTATTGTAATTTCCTGCTTTTTGGTCTCCCTCACAAAACTCTCCACAAGCTTTAACTGGTTTAGAATTCAGTCTTCATCTTTACCAGAACTCCTTCTGTTGATATTACTTTTCTTTTGCCTTGCCCCTCCATATCTATCCGACATCCTTCAAAGGCACTTGTACCCTCAGATCGTCTTCCTCCATCTATTTGACTTTCCCTTCTGCCAGTCTCACCACTATGGGGATCAGCGCTTTCAGCCTCTCTGCACTTTCAATATGCACTATGGCTATATACTCATATACATTTGCTTTTGTATTATATATTTATTACTAGATTTATGATTTATGAACCAAGTAAATACATTTTCTCAGTTTAGCCAGAATTGATCTTGGTGTTAATAAAATACCCCCTTTAGATCGCAGAGCGCTGATGTTCCTGCACTCACATTACAAGCCTTAAATCTTTTAAGGTCTAGCACTGTTTCTTGAGAGACCCACTTGTTTTGAGTAATAACTTTGTCTCTCTGCAGATCAGCATCATGACCCTGCGGCTGTTTGAGCAGCTACTGCAGAAGCCGTGCCAGCACGTGTTACAGAACCTGGTGCTGCGCAGCTTGGGCGAGCGCAACTACACCGAGAACAAAGTGCAGGAAGAGCGCGAGGAACGTGAGCACATGGAGAACGGCCAGCCGCACGATGCTGTGTAAGGGCAGATTGGTCCTCTTAGATCACAGCTTATGTGTTGCTAATTAAAGTGATGCAAATAAAATGAACTGCAGCATAAATGTTGTCATAATCATTGACAATTATTTTTTTCACTTAAAGCGATATGCTAGCAGACATTCATGATTCATGACCAAATGTAACCGATCATCTAAGACATGGTTGGTGTCTAAGGTTTGCTCTTTTGATGGAGGACATCTGGCGAAAATGGTGTAAATTTAAATTTGAGCTGAAATGCTTTAGTTTAACCCTAAACAGATACGTTTGCCAATGCTCTATGTGCTCTGTGTGGAAATGTAGCAATTATTTGTGGTTTGAGGTGCATGTAAAGATTAAGGCATGCAATTCATGAAATGCTAATCAGGTGAATATCTTCATTTAAAAAAATAAATTCATTTAAAAAAATTGGAAGCAAACTAATTGTCCCCCCTCTCTAGGCTGATTGGCTACTCGGGAAATTATATTTTCCCTCCAATGTTTCACTTTCAAATCTCAAATTTGTGGGTTGTTTATGATGTGACAATAGATATTATAAATAAATATTTCTATATAATTTCACACATGCATTTAAGCAATGGTGGGCTCCATCTTCAGTATGCACAACCGAATACGCACAAGCAAACTACGCATAACAAAAGTAGCTGTCTAAGATGTGTTTCATTAAATCTGGAATAAAACACCATGACAGCAAAGCAAGGTTTGGTCGATTACTCATATAAGGAGTGATCTATGTATACAATACAATAAAATATACAATATATTGAAGTATATTGAAATAAATGTTTTGCATGCTCTACACAATATACATTCCTCTGTGTTCCACAATTATTTGCTAAACTCTGTGCTGATACACACTTGCTACATGGATGAATAATTTATGATTTTCTGCTGGTCTGTCTCACCAGTGATTTAGAGGAGGACCCACTATTCTCAGACCTTTCACCAGACTCCAGGTTCTCTAGCCCTGATTGGCTCAGCTGCTCTCCCCCTCAGACCACAGAACACACAAGGCCTGATGGGAAAACAGAGGTTCACAAAATTGTAAACAGGTGCGCAGTCAGTTTATGTATTATGTGCATGTATACCCACATGACCTAAATGTTCATAGCTAATATTGTGTGTCTCTTTCATTTCAGTTTCCTATGCTTGGTCCCAGATGAGGCCAAGTCGTCTTACCACGTTGAAGGCACTGGCTACGACACATATCTGAGGGATGCACACAGACAGGTGAGTGGGGTGTGATCCTGCCGCTTCAGTGCCAACCTTTTGTTTTAGTAGATTATCTTTTGCGTTTAAGCTATAGTAATTAGAAGGCCATGCAAAAAATACTTTTAATGATGTAGAAACGTTTGCTTAACCCTTTTGCTTTGTGTGTGTGTTTGTGCAGTTTCGGGACTATTGTGGTATTTGCCTGAGGTGGGATTGGCGAAGCAGCCCTAAGCCCATTGAGAAGTGTAACCTGGACAGTCCTTTCTTTGAAGGACATTTTCTTAAAGTACTGTTTGACAGAATGGGTCGTATCTTAGACCAGGTGAGTTTGTTTCCTTGATTGTTTATAGTCTCTTTTACACATGGACTTGTACTAATATGTAGAATAAATTACCATATGTAATAACTTTATATATACAGATATTTCAAAATATTTGTTCAGGATGTTGTTAAATGATGGGTCAAGTATTGTAACAAATACTCTACAATGAAGCATTTTACATCATGACACTTAATTAGTTCAATGCTCTGGGGATTTAATTCCCACACAAAGTTTATACTGGTCTCTACACCTTGTCTCTTCTTTCCCTGCAGCCGTATGATGTGAACCTCCAGGTGACATCCGTGCTGTCAAAACTGTCGCTGCTACCACACCCTCACTTACACGAGTACCTGCTAGATCCCTACATTAACCTGGCACCTGGCTGCAGATCCCTCTTTTCTGTCATAGTCAGGGTAAAGCTGTTTCTTTTCATAGATTTGCAGTCCGTTCTTATCATCTTTGCATTATTCATTTAGTTAGCGGATTCTTGTGCTCTGATGTGTTAGGTGGTTGGAGACTTAATGTTGAGGATCCACCGTATCCCTGAGTTCACACCTAAACTACTGCTGGTAAGGAAGAGGCTGCTGGGATTAGAGCCAGAGGGCTTGAGGTACGTCATATATTTGCACAGTAAAATATAAATGTAAGGTTTGATTGCTTTTAATAAACTTAAAAAAAAATTAAAGATGCCATTAAGTAGTGATGGTCCTTTGGAGAACCATTTTTGTAAAGGAGAAGAAGATGTTTCTTTACCAAACATGGTTTTTAGGGAATCAGAAGGCCATTCATGGCATAAATATTGTTTTAGCTCCTTTTAAGGAGTGTACTGTAAAAAAAAAAGGTAATAATTCCAAAGGAAATGTAACATTTGTTCTATACATGTTTATATACAATAAAAGAAGACCTTATGGATGTAATGTGTAGCCTCACGAATACTACACTTCACTGACTTTTTGAGCTGCAGGTTTTTGCTGAGATGTTTTTTTTTTTTTTTTCCAGTATTGATCACGTGACATTATTGGAGGGTGTGATCGTTCTGGAGGAGTTCTGCAAGGAGCTTGCAGCCATCGCTTTTGTCAAGTTCCACGCCTCTGCCTCCACCTCCCCCTGAGCCTTTTATTCCTGAACACAGGACATGAGCATCACTGGTGTGGCACCTGGAGGCGGGCAGCTGACACAGGAACCACAAACTGAACACCATTCATCCCTCAGTCTGCTGCTCACATACTCATAATGGGATTTGATCCAGGGTTGGCGGGGGAGGGTCCCCAGGATACTACCAAGCCTGCGGCCACCCACACTAAAATGACAGGCAGGCTCGCAGAGGAGATTGGGACAAAAAAAGCCTAGAAGCGAATCCCTCACAACGTCAGGATACGGATGTGGTAGCATTCATACACCTGTGCCGACTCTTGTTCTCTTATTTTCATCCATTTTTCTATTGATCTAAATAACTAAAATCATCCTTTCCCTCACTTCTTCCCAACACCTCCCATTTTCGCATTTGTTTTATACCTGTTCCTGTGGCTGATTTAAGGCAGTGTCCAGCAGTGTGTTGCCTTGGGCAAAAGTTTACTCGTTCGTTCTTCTTATACTGAGACATAAATCTAGTAGCTCAATAATATATTTCTTATACGTTAGTATTTAATTCAGTGTTTAGTTTTCAGAATCGTCTTTTTGGTTTTTTTCTCAAACCTCAAAATATGTAGCCTAAATGGCAGAACATTTGAACTAAATATGTTTTATAAAAGAGTGATTGTTAATCTATTGGCAATGTAGAAAAAAAAAGAACAGTTGATTTAGTAATGTTACAGCTGGTTTAAATGTCAAAACATGCACAGTTTTCTGCACAGCTATTGAAATTCTCCAGTGTAGAGTTCGGTATGATGGCACAGATTTGAAGTATAAGTACAGTGATACTTATCTGACTGCTACCAGTCCTTGGTGGTCGTGATGATAAAGTCAGGAGCTCATACCCTTAGCCTTAAGCCTGTTTGTGGTAGTGAGTTGTGATAACTGTACTTCCCCCATTGTGAAATGGGTGGTCCTCACTGGTCTTCAGTCCTTCACTGTACTCCCTATAGAAAGGGTTCAGCTCAACATGGCATGGATTTTGCCCTCACTGCAAACTCGCCAAACATAAATATTTGAAAAATAACAAAGTAAAACTAGTGTTGATGCTAACTTTTATTTCGTGATACGCTTAGCAGTGTACATGGCTAAAAAGTTGCATTTAAATGATGCACAGCAACATACAGCGCACAAGCTGCTGGGTTTCAGCGGATTATTTATGCACTGTTATTTCCTACTGGATACATTTTAATTACAGTAGTGAAATCATACTAATTATGGATTTAATTACAAAATGTAAACATTATTTCATTTTAAGCGTTATTTTTGAGAGTGATAAAATCCTCAAAACCATGTGTAACAGGCCAGCCCTAGTAATTAAAGATGTTTTGATTTGACGTCCTAATGAAAAGCTCTAATAGAAATATATTTATAATATAATGATTAATGAAATTGATGCGTTTGGAGAAATTTCATTTTTAATACACTGCTGTAGTTCCAGGATTAGAAACTATGCTTATGTTTTTTCTTTTTTTTTCCCCCTCAAGGGGAAATTTGGTTAGATGGGCTCAATGAGAATGCCAAACCAAAATACATTGCTATTGCAGCCTAAAACTTAACTTGTGATTGTTGAGGTTTGCGAAGCTCAGGATTTGGTTTTGAAGCAAGCCGACCAAAAACGGATGCGATCATCACCATTCTAGTCTCTTAGCTTGCGTCGGTTGTTTGCTCTGCTAGTCCGAACACGCTCTGAACTGAGAGATGGATTTGAATTGGACCGCGCACATTTGCACGTCACTAAACCCGGATTCCACTGGATCATCCACCAAGAACTGTGTTTCCTGTTATTGGCCATGACAGTGTTTCTAGCCCATTTGATTTTTGTGGTGTAACTTCTGGTCCACCACGTTAATGTCGTGTGTATGCGTGTGCCTTGTAGGATGTAGCTGTATGTACTCACTGCTTCTGCTTCTTAAGTTATTTATTGTGGCTAAGGACTCTTTAAGCTGAAGGTGTAGCTCAAAAATACTGCTCTGCAGTAAGGGTATTACAGAGGGATCTACATTTTTTTAAGTCGTTATGAAACATACACCAGCAGTAGTGTTATCCAACAGGCGCTCTCTCCTCCTCCTGTAATTCAGGCTTAAACTTGAGAGCTGTAGTGCATTTACAAGGTCTGCACATGCCAAGCGCCCAGTTCCAAAATGGACAGCTGGCGTCCGGGCACTTCCTTGTTTTTAAGCGGATTGTGGAGGGTTGGGACACTTTGGGAAATGGGTACCATCAGAAATGTGAAAACTTTCATGTAACTTTTGAAAAGTTGCAGTACTTTCTGCTCCCATTTCCCTGTACACCCCCTACCACTGACACCTTACGCAATACTTGATACAAGTCAGTCAAGGTTTGCAGTAGAAAGTTTAAAAATTTGCACATTGACAGTAGATGGCATTGTCTTATTTGTGTTGTACATGTTTGAGTTTTGTTTTTAATTCTCCTTTCCGAACCAAAGGATTCATGATGTCGGAGTGGCTCATCTATTGTAGAGATCTTTTTATTCTCAACCATGCACATTTTATACCAACGAAAGTTCAGAAGCTTTTCTTTAATAATGTATATACATGTACAGAGATGGCCCTAGTGCTGTCTTGTGTAAAATGCATGCAAATTAATATTGGTGTGTTAAGTTAGTTGGTTGAGGAAAGCAAAGTGTTCCCTTTCTGTTTCCATCCAAAACTTCTCTGTCCTGTTATTTTGCTGTTCTTGACACTTAATGGGGATGTAACAATGTGAAAAAATGCCTTACTTTATATGCAGTAGAAGTCTGCAGCCTATTTTTGGTTTTAAGTCTTTTACACGTTATCGTTTCAATGCTTTTTTTTTGCTTTTTTTTGTTTAAGCAAGATGTGTAATAAAACTTGCAGAACCGTCATTTTCATTAACTTGAAGATACAAAAAAAAATCCTTGGCTTTCATTCGCTTAGACCAGACACTGTTCTGCTTGACCTGTGTATACAAGTGCAGCTTGCCAGAGCATATTACATCAGATTACTGGAGGAAAAAGTTGACTTCTGGTGTTAAATGTCACTGCCATGATGCAACAATGATTATGTCGATGAGCAAAACAGTGCCGCATGCTCACACCTTCTGTTGTTGTTTTTTTTGTTTTTTTTGCGCTAGTGGTGCGATTTATCATCTTTAAGGGAATTGCCAACTGCACTATTATTACAGGTCCCATAGACACTGTATAGTGAACATTGCATCTTATATTCTGTGTCAAACATGTCAGCTGCACCTTTCATCTATTTTGTATCTGTAAAAGAACTTTCTTATACACTTCCCAATTAAAATATTCGCTTTCTTCAAGCAGACAAACTTCTGTTCATTTAAGGCCTGTTTGTTTTGTGAAAAAGTCTAATTTACTTGCCACTGGTGGTGTCAATTGGCAAAAAAAGGTTTGTTTAACTGATTTTGCAGTTGGTCTTGTAACTGGAGCAACGAGACCAACATAAAGTTGTTTCTCTCACTCTGGCTTACTGTGAGCTATAGAAATGAACAAAACGTCCACGCTGCAGTAAGCCATTTCATACGTAAGGGTTATGGAGTCCTTTTCTAAGGCTTTGGAACATTAGTAAACCAAAGTAAGTCTCCAAGGGCTTGATGGAAAAACCAAGGCAGACACTCAAGGAAAAGCAGGCTTCTTTCAATTACGGTAAGGCCAACATTTAGGATGCCAACATATTAGACACCAAAAAAAAATTTGGTGAAAGAGAGCCATGTGAAAGATTACTCCATCTTAAGCTTAGAGGGGGATTACTGTTTCTCATAGATGGCCAGTGTTGCAAGAATTTGGCAATGAAATTACTCCTTAAATTAAAAATTTATTGATTGTTGAAATGGTTGCACAGAGAAAATATTATACAGTGTATATTATATAGAGACATTTTAAAACATCTGTAGAAAAACCAATATGAGATATACTACAGCTCTGGAAAAAAATGCAAAAATGTTTAGTTTTTTAGGTTTTTAATTTTGGAGCAATATACTGTATATCTGAAAAAAGACTGAAGTCAGTTCATAATTTATTATAAATTGGGACACTTTTGTTAAACCATTCTATAGACAACCAAAGTGAACCAAAACCACACTGAATCATCTTTGTATTTAATTAGGCCTTTATTAGGCCACAATTCTTGTTCTTATTTAAAACTTGCTAAAGTAAACCTTCCAAGTTGACTGGGACAAACATATGGTTTAATTATTATATTTTAAATGTAAAGTTAGTTCGTAACAACACTACATGATATAAACACACGTTATACCACATACTGGTGCATTATATCACTTAAGGGTAAAAACCAATCTATATGGACAAAAGTACTGGAACCCAAAATGAATTCAGGTGGCCTCTTGCTAAGGGGGTAAATTCCCTACTAAAGTATATGTATTTGAAGTTCTAAAGTCTACGTATTAAGGTCCCTGTTGCCAAAAGTATTGGGACACATTCACACAATTTTCACCAACAGGCTGTTGGTGGAAATTGTGTGAGTGTGTCCCAATACTTTTGTCCACTTAATGTCCATATAGCTGTTGCGTGGGTTGTCGTTTAATCCCGGTCTCGACCTTAATTTCCCGATAGAACTTGCGTCGACATGCCCCATTGCCTCAATATCACAAAATCGGCCTGAAATGGCTAACTGAAAGTTAGCGGTGAAACCTGTTCATTGAGCTGAAGCGCACCAGGATACTGCTTAATAGGTATAATGGGAAGGCTTTGTGAGTATAGCAGTGTACATCACTTTGTTCTGGACAGGTCCTGGGCATCCTGCAGGGCATTTTAATCGTTCCCTCTTCTAATTTACCTGCTTCTGTGAAAACTATTATGAGTTACGTTCCAAGGGCGTGGTGAAAAAAGCCTATTTTTAATAGTGTAAACCCTAAATATGCCCCCAGATATGCACCTAAAACACTTAAATTATATTTTAAACTACGCTTAATGCATAACCCTTAAAGAAAGGTAAAGATAAACCCGTACCTGTACTGTAAATTATAACTAAATGTCGTCGTCAAATTAACATCACGTGACAAATACGAGACGAGAAGGCACGGTTTGGTGGTCAAACGTACTCGGGCACGGTTCAAACTGCCTAGTGTATACTGTAATGTAAGTCATGCATGCGTGTTTTCTTTGGTAAAAGCTGGGAAACATTTTTAGTTTATTTAATTTACTGGAGACACTCCACTCCAAGGTATGCATCAAAGGGCACCAACCAATCAGCAACAAGGAGAAATAAATAACATTCTCGGATTGGCTGCTTTCAGACCACCCGCCTCTGAGGAAAGTTATCTCACCATCCCAAGGTGCGCTTTCTTTGTGTTATCTGAACACTCTCAACAAAAAAATCATATTTACTGAAACAATTTTCTTTGCATAATAGGTTTATTTAATTTCAATTTTAAACTAAGCTTAATATTTTTCCCTTTAATAAAATGTAAAGATAAACAAGTATCTGTACCGTACTTTTTACACTGAACTCCCACACTGCTAGAATGTTAATACCAATGGATAAGATAAGATACGTATAAGAGCAACACAAAAAAAACAATAGCATATGTTTAGAGGAAAATGTAAAACAATGGAGATTCCAGTTTGCAAACAACAGACAATAAATACGCCCCACTCTCAACTTTTCTCATGATGATAGTCAAATCAGTTCACCTTAGAATTGCATTGATAACTAAGATATATAAATAAAATTCAACATTTTCAAGATTTGTAATGCATTGTTGTATTGCTGTATCAAATGAAGATGGGGAAAAACAGCTTAAAAACTGTTTTTTAATCACCTGATGCACATAAACATCCAGCTGTTTGAGTGAGATGGACAGAGGTGTTTGATGGTAAAGATAAAGCAGATCAATGGAGGCAGAGTACACAGCAATTAGAACGAAAAATCCCAGATCGAGGGCACATTTATTGATCACAAATTGATCTCTAGTGTTGCAGAACTGATGATTTGTAAGAGCACAATGCCTGTTATTGTCTGCATTTACTCAGCTTTTGACAGGAGGCATCATGGTGTCTTTCAGGCTAGAAAAGTGCTAAAAGAACGCTAGCTTTCTGATGGTTCCTGAGTATTTTTTCTCTTTCAATTATTTATTAAAATGCGTTCCATCCAGTCTTTCAAAGCAGTCTTTCGTAGTCTGCTACCACACACTGCACATTGCCATTCACTTAAAGCCTGTTCATGAAGCTCAAGAGCCGAACGCTCAACACAGGCAGTCAGCTCAACATGCTTCCTCAGCCAAATGATTGACTGATGGGCTGGACAAGAAGACAGATTGGTTTTGCAGCTGCTCAGTTTAACATTGTGCTTTGAGGCTGATCTGTCTTTACTAGAGCTACCTTTCAGCTGCTTTACAGATCCTTGTGATGCTAATTTCAGGAAAATAATCTCCTAGTCAAATGCAACATAATTTTCTGTGATTTTGTTTTTGCACATTGCTGCTGTTCTACATAATGACCTATTTGTTATCCATTTACTGCTACTTAATGACGTCCTCAATCATGATGTAAGTAATCAGATCATTAATAAGCTTTACATCAAGAAAACAATCCAATTAGATACAAGCAACAAAAATGAACAGGCAAAATGTATAAAGGTGTCACGGTTTGTGTTTGGGAGTGAAGGGGAAGAAGCCACAGTACGGTTAATATATACACGATTTAATGAAATAACACAGAACAGAAAACAAAAACACATTCCCCAAGTCTAAACCAAAAAACAGGAAACAACAACTGCAACAGTAAACACAGGGGACTCACAAAACATATGACCCGTGATCCTCAAGGAAACAAAGAAAAAAGAACAAAACCAGGATTCAAGATTTAGCTTTCCTCAAAGTTTCATTGGCAAAAAATGTGGATACAGGTATTAGTGCAGACCGTGCGCAACCATGGGTTCAAAAACGGAGGAACACGGGCCTGTAAAACAGAAAGAGGAAAACAAGCACAAGAACATGAACACAAACAACCATCAAACACAACATACACCAAAGGGAGACCAATACAGACTCACAGGAACTGGGATTGGCTGCGGTTTAAATAAGGGAAGCAAACGAGACACAAGTGGAACTAATGATTAACAGGAGAAAGTTAAAACGAATAAGACTGGGACACAATACAAATGGGGCATGAACACTAGGTAGGGAATGAGGGACCTAAACTGGCAAAAAATATAGGGTCAAAGGAAAAAAGGGAGAAAGGGAATACAGGAGGTAAAGAAAGACAGGAAAACTAGTATTCAGAAGATGGGGAATGGGTTCTAAGAGACGGGGACGAGGTGGATGTCACAAAAGGTCAATGCTGTCATAGTCAAATTAGTGATTGACCGATGTTGATTTTTTATTACGGATTTGGATTATTTACATGTTTATGTACCCGATAACCGATATTCAGAACCGATATTTATTTACTATTATAATTCTGTTTTTGACACAATTATTACAACACCACTGAACTGAAAAAAATGGTTTTATTTATAATAAACCTTGCATACACATTAAAACTAGGGGTCTGAAAGGGCAAAAAATACTAAACAATACAAAAGAAAATTGATAAAAAAGGGCACTATTACTAAAGTCTTCAATGGTGCATAAACTACATATCTACAAGCTGCATAAAATGCATATCAGTCATTTATGTAACACATCTAATGTGTGCATTAATAGCTGTTATGTTAAATAAAGGTACTAAATATAGAAAAGCAAGTAAGTATACTTTACTTTGCAGCAATTTCCCCCTCAGACGTCTGCTGCAATGGCGATCATGCGCATAATTCTCAAAACGTCCACCAGATGGAGGTGTTTATCGGTAAACCCGATATTACAAAACCGATAACCGATTATGGTAAAATGCTTAAATATCTGGAAAAATATCAGTAAATCGATATATCGGTCGATCTCTAGTCTAAATGTAGACATACAAACAAAGATGTAATGTATGATATAGTAAAAATACTGTTATGGTATTGCAGAAAGTATAGTAGGAGTCATGTTTTTGTGTTGATGTCAATGTTTTGTCTTGGTTTTAACAATATTTTATTTACATGGAGAGGTGCTCAAGAGTGGTCTCACTTTTTCTAGGGCACCAAGTTAAGTTTACTTCTGGGTCCAATTAATTGCTGTGTAACACAAAATATTTGCTTTGTAGAAGTTCTTAGACCAGCTAAAGCATGGTTTTGACTCAACTAAAGCATGATTATGTCCTCCATATTGGTCAGCATACACTTCTGGGCAAAGTTCTGGTTTGTAAGTAGGAATGGTAATATTAGATTCAGTTACCTCTTTGTTCATAGTTAACAGATGTTAGTGTGAAGACTAAGGTGACACTAGAATCAGGCCATTTTTGGCTTGATTTCAAAACTGATATGGTGCAAAAAAAAAAAGAAAAGAAAAACCATATTTATTCAGTTTATTCATTTTATCAGCTAATAGTGGCCTGTGGATTTGTGTACTTTCTAGTCGGTAAATATGTGAAAGTTGTTCATTGTAAACAAATGTATAGACTTAGTGAATAGTGTTGGTGATAGGACCCAGGCATTGTGATGTCCTACTATTCAAAATAACCAGTAAACCTATTCATGTCTTACTTTTGGCATGTAATGTGGGTTTAAAAATGGGGTAAATCTAAAAATGTATTTGAAATTTTAGGTCTTAAATGCTTCCAACGTCTGGTTCTATTCACCACCCCCATAAACAACACTCGAACAGAACATTTCACGTCTAACCCACCTGCATGACTTATATATCGATTTAATTATATCATCAGCTAGGCTTTTTACAACAAAAGTATGGTGTCTATTATTGCAAAGTCAGATTAAAGTCAAGTCTTTCATGAGTCATCCATTTTCCATTTCTCTTATTGTGTGTCTGTAAATGTGGGTCAATATTGTAGCATTAGTGCTCTGCTTCCGGTAAAGACCCCTCCCTCCTCCTGTAAAAGGCAGCCAACCTCTACCTGTAAGACTGCAGCATCTTCATTATGTGCCTCTTTTGTCATTCATCACTGGTGCAGTAAAGTGTGTGTGTCTGCTCCTCCCAGTTTTGGACACAAGAGCACACACAGCTAGGACCATTGGTCTCAGCACTTTCTGTGTGTGTGTGTGTGTGTGTGTGTGTGTGTGTGTGTGTGTGTGTGTGTGTGTGCGTGCATGTTCAAGAAACAGTGCATGAGGCTGCATTATTGATGAGCACGGATCCTTGGATTGTCCTGGCAGGGCCGTCCTGTGAGCATGTGAGAGGGAGCGAGGGTGGGTGTCTGTGAGTGTGTGCCAGCAGTGATGGGGGAAAGGAGTGCAGTGCAGCAGCCTCAGTACGATGGCCTGTGCAACTATGCCCAGAAAATTACCTCCTGCTTCGGACTGGACGGTAAGAGACTCAGGCTCATGTAAAAATCTTTTCTGGCTTTTTTGGCAGGTCAGATTTTCTATATGCCTGACCTTGTAATGCGTATCTACCTATGGAGTATGGGTAGACATGTGTGTGTGTGTGTGTGTGTGTGTGTGTGTGTGTGTGCGGCCCAGTTTCAGGCGAGTGAATGTAGTCCCTTCTCTTTGGGAGTTGTCCCAAAGCCTCTGCAGTAGGATTGATGCTAGCAGACTGAGTGGGCTTTGAGAGACTTCTGTGGAGCTAAGGTGAAGCAGAAGCGTGCTTGAAAGGGCTTTGTCCTCATCCACTCCGGTCGTTTCCTGTTTCCTGTTTATTAGCACTGAGTTAGTATTACACTCGTCTGGGATTTTTTTCGTGAACAAGAGGTGCACAGCATGTCCCAGGGCGGGAACACAAAGCGCTTGAAATTTACAGAAGGCAAAAGAGAAGCAGCACACATGCTAAACCCCATGCTCTGTGCCCCCTAAGGACAGCTAATGTGACAGAGAACATGAAAAACAACCTGAGCCCCGCCCTGTTCACTTACATTAACATTGAAATCCTGCTTGGGTTATTTGTGGCAACAGCTGATCCAGATGTTGTATGGGTCTGCAGATGTGCTCCTAGGGATTTGAAAACCTCAGTGGTCAATTGAGATAAGGAAGAACATTGGAATCAGTAGCATTTTAAAAGGTAATTCCATCAGAATGTCAAAGAAAAATAATTGAGATTTAAGTCATTCAGAATGGTTTGAAGTAAATCGTGGAAACTGAGCCAAAACTCTCTAAGTGTTGAGTAGTGATAGAAACCTCTATCATAATCCTGAGATATTGTTTTATTATATTTCTAGATAAGCTCTTGTCCCAAATCCTTTTTAAAATGTTGGCAGAGAGATAAATGCCAGGCTAGAAATGTTCATACCGGATAATTAATGAAGCAGCAAAAAATCAAATGTACACAGTTATACATGTCTGCTGACCAAGCATTACTAATACACTCTGTTTAATTTGTTAGTAGTCACCCAAATAGTAGACACAATTTTGAAAAAAAAACACAAACTTTTTTAAACTTCTTTCAGCCTGATCAAACCACATCTTGATCTTCATTAATGTGGCATAGACTTGCTAACATTACCACTACAGTCAGCCATTTGCTGGTTATTATTCAGCAGTCATAAATTAGAGGACTGCACCCTAAATCACTTCACAAGTGTGCACAGCCTTAACGAAGGTCTGAATCCAGAGGGTTTACAGACATTTTGATCAAGTATTTTTATGGAACATTATTTTTGTTATTTTGATAATTATTAGGTTACAGTGTTTTTATAATCCCACAGTTCTACACCCAAGACCAAAACTTGGACACTTTTTCCCTGGTTGCTTGCAAAAGTATAACAGCGTTTTAGTGCCACCTTTAAAAAAAAATCTAAGATTACAAGATTAAACTCGTAATATTTGGAGAATAAGTAAAAACTACAAGAATAAAGTCGAAAGCTTATGAGAATAAAGTCTAAATGTTACGAGAATAAAGTCTAAATATTACGAGAATAAAGTCGAAAGATTATGAGAATAAAGTCTGAATATTACGAGAATAAAGTCGAAATATTACGAGAATAAAGTCGAAAGATTATGAGAATAAAGTCTGAATATTACGAGAATAAAGTCTAAATATTACGAGAATAAAGTTGAAAGCTTATGAGAATAAAGTCTAAATGTTACGAGAATAAAGTCGAAATGTTATGAGAATAAAGTCGATATATTACCAGAATAAAGTCAAAAGCTTACGAGAATAAAGTCAAAATGTTATGAGGAAATTTTAAAATGTTAGGAGAATAAAATCTAAATGTTTCAAGACAAATCACAGATTTGCAAGAAACTATGGATGTGGAGGATCTGGTAATGTGTATGCATCTTAAAGAGATTTTAATAAACCTGACCTTTGACAGTTGATGTTTTCAAGGTTTTCCATAGAGCTAACTCACTGGGGCAGACGACGTGCTTATACAAAACTTAACGTAAACATCCACATAAAAATACGAATGTATTTTTGTGAATTTGTATTTATTCATTGAAATACAAAAATTTTAATCTCGTATTACTACGAGTTTATTGGACTTCTTTCTTGTAACATTTTGACTTTATTCTCATAAGCTTTCGCCTTTTTTCTCGTAACATTTCGGCTTACCTCTTGTAAGCTTTCGACTTTTTTCTCGTAGAGATTATTCTCGAAATATCGAGTTTAATCTCATACTCTTAGATTTTTTATTTTTTCAAAGCGGCACTAAAATGCTGTCACACAAAAGTAAGCAGAAAAATGTGTGATAAAATTTTTTTTTGCTTACTTCTTTAATTGCCATATTGTCTGCGGTTTATAATTTTGTCTTTTTTATGCCACTGTTATAAAACTGCTAAAGTCCCAAAATTTGTTGATTTGCTATTTCGTTTCTTAGCCATCCTACAAATATATGTAATGTAAATGAGCTGCCATTTATGTTTATTTATAAAAAAGTAATGACTGTGGGAAATCTGCCAGAATAATTGCACTTTTGTTCAAAAAAGTGTGATCATGTAAGGATTTAATTGTGACAGACATTTGCAGGGCAATGCAAGACGAAATAGCGTATATATATATAGACATAAAATATAAAATGTAAGTGCATACTTGCTAGAGCAAGGCTAGCAGAGTGTTAAATTGATGTCATTTTTGCATTTAATGTTGCCTCTATTTAAAATCAGGGCTGTGTCATAGTTTACGAATATTAAAATAGTTAGTAAAATGTAAAGAATCCACCCACCAGCGCATGCCCACAAAGAGAAGACAATGGGTTTGTAAGTAGTTGTTTTTCTTATGTTGTTTAAATGTGAGGGATAATTTTTCAATAGTATTAGGGTAATTCTGTTAGATTTTTGATGATACTATGGCGATTCTGGTTATTTTGAATTGGAATTGCAAGCAAAATTATTATTCAAATTTATCAGAACCATCAAAATGCTATCAAAAATCACCAAAATACTGCAAAATATTATTCAAAAAATCCCATTTGCTAACAAGAAGTGTCAGCATGTATCATACAAAGCTGAACGCTACTATAAGGAAGACCTTTTTGATACAAACACACTAAAATATTTGTGCAGCTCACAACACTATTATTTCTTTCTCTCACATTATTATCCAGACATCTTTCTATATTCTGTTCCTGCATAGCTCTTCCCCTTCTGCTTCACGCAACATCATGGTCCATGTTGTCATACTTAAAAACGTACTATGGACCATCTGAGTGCATTCAACTTTGACAATGTAACAGATATGCATATTACATATTCAAAAACTATTATTAGTATTTACTGTACACACCTCTTCACTTTGGATGTTTCCATTTCAAGTGAGTCCTTCTGTAAAACTGTAGGTCAGTCTTGCATTAGTTAAGGGTTAGATTGTTAGCATTCTGTTAACATTCTCATATTATGCTGAGGGCAGAATATATCCAGATATAGAGTATACAAAGTGTAAAATACCTAAATATAGTCTGTTTGGAGCCGCCAATGATGTTCAGCTTGCAGTTCCAAAACTGGTGTCATTTTATGCAGAGATTTCATCTACACCAGACAGACAAGTGAAGCCACATTCTTAAATGCAGGCCTTTCTCAGACAAAGGACTACCCAAAGAAACAAACTGCTATCATATTTATCACTGTTTCAGCCATCAACAATTTTACATATAATAACATGGTTCGTGTAGATTCATAGTAAACATGGTTCATGTAGATTCATAGTAAAGTATATTGGTTTTGTAGGCATTGTGAAACCTGGTCCAAGTCAGCAAGTTTCTCTATAGTTCTCAAAATGACATCATATTATTTTAGTTTGGGCATGAAATTAAATATATTAATTATAAGTCAAGAGCTGAAGTGTTATTTCATTTTTTATGTCAAGGGATTGCATCATTTTGTACATGAATTGCACATTTTATACATGAATTGTATGCAGTATGTTTTACAATGATATTACATTTATAGTTGGTATTTTGACCTCCAAACATCATTCTATTACTCACATTATGATAAACAAAAAAGAGGAAATGCAATGGATGTTTAAACATACATTCATTTGGGGTGTCACGTGATTTAAAAACATTAATTAATTACAAATGATCTGATTAATTAATCTAAATTAATTGCACACATGTTTGCTGTAAATGGGCAGTAAAATTGGTAATATTTAAGCTAATGAATAATCAACATTGGAGACTTTCAACATCTCTATTATTTAATAACTGTTTTTGCACTGTTCATGCGTGATGGTCACAGCAATCAAAAATATGACCTAATAAGAACAATGATAGAACAAATCCATCAGTATGTTGCAGTTTAGGAAAGTGTATAAACAAGCACACATGTCCTGACTGTAATTATGTTGCCCTGTCAAAGAATGCTACCACAGCACAAATCACTCACAAATTCATACTACCCTGTGGAGAAATGCTTCCTTTAAGTTTATACAGCTCATGTAGTTTATATCCAGTTTATAACACTGATAATAATGAGTAATAGGCTAAGAATATGCAAATTCAGAGAATTAAAAAAATATGTATTTTATAAGCAAACTATGGATTCATACTAGCCTGTTGAAATATGCTACCTTGAAGCCTATACAGGTAATACAGTCAGTTCAGCACTGATAGTGATGAGAAATAGGCAAATCATATGCATGACTGGAGAAAAATATATTTTACTGAATAAGGGTCAATGGTTAGAGGTGCATAGAGCCAGTTTATTCAGTCAGGCTCTAACACTGCCAAATGCTACCATGAATGCTACCGTGTTCTTTCTTGTCGAAAAATGCTAGTGTAGAGCAAATCGACAGCAGAGTCTATGGATTAATGCTACCCTGTGGAAAAATGCTCCCTTCAAGTTTCACACAAAAGCTTCATCACAGCTTCACACCAGAGCTTCATCACTGGTGGTTCACCACTCCGGTTATAGAGTATATAAAGTGTATATAAACTCTGGATTTGCAAATACATAACTGATATATGTCTATGGCAGTAAATCTGAAAATTCAAGAATGATGAAACAAGGGGAGGGCCGAGAATTTGAGAAGATGGGGTGGGGCTTGCAGTGACAAGCACTGACAACCTGATCTGACTGAATTTTGATTGGTGCAGGAGCGAGGATCCACAGTCTGGCAGGAACCCTGTCACGGACCGGCATTGGTCCATGACCCATAGTTTGAGAAATGCTGCATTACACACTTCTGAAGTGTTTTTTAACAATATTTTGACTTGTGTAATTGTGCCCCATTGAAAGAGCCTTTGTGTTGTCAGACACTCATGTTGGATAAAAGGCCAGGTTATCCCAAAGATGTTCAGTTGGATTCAGGTCAGCCCACTACAGTTCCTCAACTCCAACATTGTCAAACCGTGAGTGTAATGACCTCAATGAGGTACATTCATATTGGAACAGGAAAGGACTAGCCCCATAAAGCTGTTGCAACAAAGTTGGAAGTAAATGACTGTTTAAAATATCTACATATGTTCCATCCTTGGAACTAAGGTGTCTATTTTCTGAAAAACACAGCTGGACCATTATCCCTCCTCCTCCAAACACATGCATTATGAATTCTAGTAGATGGTGTTCTCCTGGCATCCACCAAAAACAGATTCAAATGTAGCATGATGCATTACTTTGGAGAACACATTTCCACTGCTCTTAAGTCCAAGGGTGGTGGGTTTTACACAGTTCCAGCAGATGCTTTGCATTGCACAGTGATCTTAGGCTTATGTGTAGCTGTGGCCTTGGAAACCGATTTCTTGAGGCTTGTCACAAACATTTCTTGTGATGGTGTTGCTTCAGAGGCAGTATAGTGTAGATTAGGGAGGTGTTCAGGTTCTTGAATACTCAGTTAATCGTTGCAGATGTTTGAATGTTTTAGTATTCCACTATTCCTATCACATCACTCTTTGGGTATTCATTAGGTTGCCCTCATTAAGTTTGGCTCATTTCTATATTATATGTCACTAGTGGTATAACAATTGGCATCATAAATTAATGTTTTCATTTTCAATGTCCCATGATTTTTTATTACATATAATTAAACATGCTATATGCCTGTCTTGTTATTTACTTTATGTAAATGCAGGACTGAAACATTCTTTGTGAGTTTATTTGCGTGTAATTGTTTGTGTGCATGTGCTGCTTTGCAGCTTTGTGTTTATGTGTGGACTGAACAGACTGAGGACTAGTTTGTTTTGGAACAAATCAGTATTCATATATACAACTTTTATAAAAATGTGTTTTCCATGACATAGAGCCTTAGGTATAAGTGTTCAACATGCTCCCAGTTGTCAGTCTAATAACTGAAGCCTTGCTGATGCTATCCTGGGGCTCTAGCTTTTGCAAACCAGTCCTATAATAAATGTAAATCAGTGGGATTAAGGATTTCTGTCTGGATTATGATTTTTAGTTGGGTTGTATTTCATTGCTTTTAAAGAGTGTATGTCTCAGGTACTGCAAGTACTGATGGTTTCATTTAAAATAAAAGTAATGACTCATGTCTGAGGCAGGAGAACAGCTCTATTATTCATTAAGCTCCATTCCAGCCAAGAAACTCGACAAATCAATCCTTCTCTCACTCTCTCTCTCTCTATCTCTCTCTCTCTCTCTCTCTCTCTCTCTCTGCCTTCTAAATCCTATTTAAAGTCAGCATGTTAATAATTTTGGGCTAACATTTGATGTATTGAAGATTAAAACTCAACAAAGTTTTTACCTTCCTAATCCTGCTTAGAAGCCCAGTCCTACTCAGCACCGCTGCCATCTATTCATCTGTCCTAAGAGCTATAGCTGATCTATGCAGTCTTGTGCTTCTGCTGTGTAAAATCAGGATTCCAACAAAGCCTTAAACATAATTTAATTACATTTCACCATTATAACAATGGTATGTTATGTACTACACCATTGGTGCATCACTCTGTTCTTGGACCAGGATTCAGCACAGTTTTTTTTTGCTGAAACACACCTAATTCATCTGGAAATGTCCTGGTCTAATGGGTGTATGAGCAGTGAATCCCTGTCCAGGATACTGACCATCCTGAAGTGGAATTGCACCTTATTCCTTAGCAGAGTTAGATGTTCTTGCAATAGTACCACTCCAGTGACAATAATTCGACCCAAAGTGCAGTTTTGTCCAATATGTCCTGAGGAGCCACAGCTCCATCTGTCTAGAGGAGTCCAGTATTGTTGAACCAACAGAATCCACATTTAAAGTTCTACCAATTGAGGAAAATTGTCTACTGATGCATCCTCCCACAACATACATGCACCCTAATATGCAGCCAGTACAAAAGTGACACACCCTTCCTTCTGTTCTAATCAGCGTACGCTGCAAGTGGTATTACAAGTTTTCGGTTTAAAACCTAAAAAAAGAATCTGCTAATATTCTAAGACACAAGATCCCAGTCTTATCTGTGGATTAAGAGTAGCACAGATTTTTTTAGTATCGCAACACTGCTCTGATCAGGTGGGGGGATCATATGGTCCAAGCGTCACATAATCACACCCTTTGAGATAATCGGGGAGTGGACGTCAAGCCTAATCCTCTTAAGGGGAAGGCAAGGAGCCTAGGGCGGATACCACACTGTAAGCTTCTTCTTGCTCTCAGCTCTGTGGACCTCACTCTGGGTTTAGACCTTTGCTCAGCCTAGTGGATCCCAGACAATGAAGGCTGGTAGACTGGTTCTTGTGTGAAGTCGGATATTTCCTGCCAGAGTGAGAAGGATTGCAAGAAGATTACAAGACCAGGCAACTGCCAAAGAAATCTTCTAGATTTGTTTAAAAATCAATATTGTGAAGACTATCATCAAGTAAAATTAGTCATCTGTATCCAGGGTTACCACCTGGTGGTTTTCTCGAAACCTCTTATGAAAATTTGAGATTGCTCACCCCTGGAATCCATAATGGTGACACTTCAGTCAAAAGTTTTTCATGAAGACATGTCTAGTGGATTCTACTACCCAAGAACAGGGTAATCAGAGGCATCATAACAGGTGTGGATAAGAACACCGGGTCAAGCAGCTATGCCCTCCATGCCCACTCTGAACAGCCTGGGCAAGCTCTGCGGTTCCGGGCGCAGCCAACAGGTGGACCGACGCCGAATCAAACGCAAAAACACAATCAAACGGATGTCAGTCATTGAGGATGGGCGTGTGGCAGAGGTGCTGTACCTTATACCTAAGCAGTCCATGATGCAACAGCTGCCCTTCATTAACCCTGATGACTACTACCTGAGTGAGAGTCTAGTACCAGGTATGGTGAGGGTTGGGTTTAGGTCACGCAACTTTCTGAGGATTCTTGTGAAATGGAGGTTTTATTATAAGGTTTTGATGAATTGATGACCTTTCTGGGGGATATGTTATGAATTCATAGATCTTTGTGTGTTTTTGTTTAGAAGTTTAGAAGCATTAAACATGAGGTTATCTCCAGGTATTTTGTCTGTCCAATTAGGTTGATAAATTGAGAATGCAGTGATGTAATGTAGAGATTTCTTAACAGCGGTGATAATACGAACCAAAGATCGCAAGATATCTATACGCTCATATTTTTTTTCCCCTAAATGACACGAAATTATGAGTTTTTTTATGTTAGTTTCATAATGGTTTTCTGTGGGAAGCTAATTTGCCTTACACTGCCCTGCAGGTACACCTCTACCCAGAATCTATCCAGAAACCAAAACCTTCTCAGAATTACTTTAAAACAAGTCTCAGTGTAAAGGTGTGCCATCATAATTTCATAAGACACCCTTTGAAGTCCTTTAAATCCTTAGATATCTGTTTCTAAGAACGACCACGTTTCTAACTTCAGTTTCTCTACAATAAAGCATTTTCCTTTAATAACTTTTGAATTTGTCTTATTTATTTACTTTTCATTTACTATTTAAATGTTTTTTAATCAGGCTTCTGTGAACGACGTTCTTTCATATATTAATCTTGCTTGGCTTGCCTTAGGAGTCCAGGTGGTCACAGGAAGATTATGAAAGTGAATGTATTATGTGCTGAAACTAGATTACCCATTGTTAATAGGATGAAAATGATTAACTGAGAAGTGCTGCTATCAGGGAACATCTCAGAGGCTCGCTGTACATTTGTGCTCATGTAAGAGGGACAGTGGAAAAAGAGAGAGAAAGTTATGCAATCTTATAATCAGCATGCAGAGTTCAAGTCAGAGCTGCAACTGTGTTTTGAAATAAAATTTAATGGACGTCCAGATATCCTAAGTTATATAATTTCAAGCTTCTGGTTCCTAATCATGTTGCGGAGGGATGGGGGTTGGGGGGTTAAGCACTTCCAGAGTGTTTTACTAGGGGATTACATTGGAATAGTAGGTAAATATGACATTTTAGATTTGATTCTGTTAACAGCCATGGTTCAAATCTCCAGATTTATTTGAGTGACTGATCTGACTTGGACCACATCCAGTCAATCACAGAACGACATTCTAGATATCAGGGTTTGTCAGCTGTAAATCCAGCATTAGTATTACTGTGATGAAGGATTTTCATGTGGATAGAAACATGTTGCTGGTTTAGAGGATTTTGTTATAAGTACATCTGAGTCACAAGTATGGGAAACTGTCCTAGTGGAATACAGGTGGCAAGGGAGAGTGGAACATGAACATTCAAACATTTAATTTTAAATGAAATTTTGTTGGTGTGTAAAACACAAAATTCACTGACTTAGCTAATAATAATGGACCAATTTGGAGGAAAAGTAGTATACTTGAAAGTTTGTGAATAGTTTGATCTGAGCATCATCGGAAGACAATTGGGAACCCCCATGACTGAGCCAGGGTCACATGGGACCATGGTCTGGTTGGTATGGGTAGGTGGTGCAAGTGTCCACCAGGCATGCGATGGGGTTCTTTGTTTTGATGGCACATCAGGCAGTCCCCCACAAAGGCTTTGGCATCTTTTCTCATTCTTGGTTACTAGAAGCATCTCTTTATCAACTCGAGGGTTTGTTGGATTTTGGGGTGATGCTACTACTACAACACCACAACTCCATGCAGTTACTGATAATGTAGTTTATCTCAGTTGCAGACAGCTGACAATAGTAATAAGAACATGGATGTATTCTATTGTCACTGGTTCCTTCACATGTTTCTACATGCTTGGCTGGGTCTTGGGAAAAAAAAAATATTGTCAATCCAAAGACTCCCTCATGGTGTCACCAATCAGGGTTTGGAAAGGTGCAGGTGCATTGGCTAAGGTCTTGGATGGTTCTGTCATGCTGTGACGTCCTCCAATCAGCCATGATTGATAAAGGCTGTTGAGGATAAGAGGACAAAACCAGAGAATCAGGCAGAATCTGAAATATATTTTACACACTGGACACATGGTTTTCATCAGAAGGTGCTTGGAAGGTGGCTGTTATAATGTTATGTTTGTCTATCAATTCATGCTACCCTGTCGAAACATGCTCCCTTTATGTTTATACAGTTTATAGTCAGTTTATAACACTGATAATGGTGAGAAATACTATGCATAATCAGAGAAAAATATATTTTATTTATAATGAAGCAGTGTATTGATTCAGGCTGGTTATAAAGCTACAGTGTATTCGGCACGCACGCTGTGGATTCTGAGGGTAACTTGTGTCTATAACAAATTATATAAGTCCTGAACACCCTGCAGTTGCAAATAGCTTTGGTTTTATATTTTATTTGATTACATTACATGTTTAAGTTGAGTTTAAGTTGAGATTTACCGAAATATTAGAACTACAACTGTGTAACTATGTTAAAGGGCACACTGCTTTTAAGATATTTTGTTCATGAAGCAGTACGTTTAAAATAAAAGTGCACAATACCGTACTTTTGAGTTCATATTGAAAATTTGAGTATAAAAGGTATCATTGCCGAGCATTTATATATACAATATAAATATGAAGCCATATATTAAAAGTGACTTCGGATGGCGAAATGATTTTGTACCTAGAGATTCTTTGAAAGTAGCCAATCCAAGAGTGCTATTTGTTTCTCCTTGCTGCTGATTGGCTGCTGCCATCTGATGCATCTTGTAGCAGAGAAAAAATCCACAAAATCTGAACTGGAAAAAAAAAAAATGTAAACTTACTCATGTCCAATTCTATCCACTAGGTAGGACTCCAGTGGGCAATGGCAAGTTGCTGCTTCCTTCAGGTTCTAGTGCATCATTTCAAACTACTTCTTACACAACTTCACTGGACATGTCTGTCCCTTGGAGGAGAACGTCCTGCCATTTGTTGTACATCAGCTAACGGATGCCTGCGATGGCTAGCATTACACTGAGTGATTGGGGAGTACCCAGAGAGAGCAAAGCCAAACTTCACCACTACTAATAGCAATTTTATGCAACAGGACTGGTGTTCATGATGAACAACAACTAAACCACAAACACAAATCTGTCGCTAAACATTTCCAGGTGACAGCCCTTACAGCTGCATCTCTAACCTAAAAACTGAAAATTTGGGCTAAAGACAAGTCTTGGCTGATCTGGTGTATGTGGCAAATGGTATCACACAGGTCTTGTATCTGTCTATTTTCGATACCCTAGATTTTAGAAGAAACACCGGTGTCTACAAATTTTTGGATATGTAGTGTACACTGTAAATTGGCCAGTCATTTTTCTTTCGTGTGTGTGCAGGTGCACTTTAAGAGGAGCGCACTTGAAAAACATATTCTGCTGTTGTCACATGGCAGCCCCTGCAACCTCCATACTGCAGTGAGAGATGGGTGAGCCCACAGCAGGACAAGAGAGAGGAGAAAAAGAGGGGGAGGGGACAGAGGGAGGGAGAATGAGACAGGAGAGGAGGAGAAAAGAGAGAGAGAAAGAGCAGGGGGAGTAGACACACGCCTGACCGCCTCATTGCTTTCAAACAGCTTTCTTTCTTTTTTTTTTTGTTCGTGCCGTTTTGAGCATTTATCTTTCTTTCTGGAGCTCAGGGTGTTTCTCTACAGCCAATACAGCCGCAGCCACAGCAGCAGCAGCAGCAGCAGGAGGACTGATAAACAGCCTAGCTTCTTCTTCTTGCTGATGGTCATGGTCAAGAAGAAAGGTGATGTGCTGGTGTGTGTGTGTGTGTGTGTGTGTGTGTCTGTGTGAGAGAGCGAGAGACAGAGTGTCTATGGGTTTCAATGAAGTCGTCGTGACAGAACAAAACTCCTTTTTTTACATATTAAAGAGCCAGCTGCCCATTTGTTGTTGTTTTTTAGGGGTTCTTTAGTGAAATGCAGTGGTTCCATACAGAACTGTGAACACTCAAAGAACCATTTCAATGCATTGGGAAATTCTTTATGGTGGAAAAGCTCTCTGGCTTTCTGAAGGATCCTTAGTTCTTTATAACACCAAACAGGGTTATTAATAGAAATTAAAGAGGCTGAATTGAACATTATAAATAATACAGATACAAATCATTATTATAGTCTTAATGGTAATAATAGTAAAACAATTATAAAGTTGCTTTAGTAGTTCAAACACCTTTCAGTCAGTTGGGTGCATAAGTAAGATGATGAAAGTCGTGCAAACAAATACAGCATATCTTTTGGAATGGGACACAGTTATTGGTGTTGAGCTTTTTTGGGGTAGCAGCAAATTTCTGCAGAACTTACACACGCGTCTGATGCAGGAGTCTGCAGTCCTGTGCAGCATAAACACGCACACTGCGGTGCTGGGGGTTTCCTCGCTGTCTGTGGGTCTCTATGAGAAGGTCGTGGTGGGAAACGGGGAGCAAGCTCTATATGCTTCAGGAATAAAGGAGTGCTTATATAAGACACCGAGTCATGTTTAAGTGGATGTGATCCGTTTGAGTTGTTGTCTGGTATACGGTCAATGTGATTGATTGATTGATTGATTGATGGAATGATTGATTGTTTGGTTTTTTGATCGATTGGTTGAGTGAAGCCCATGTGCCTTGTTGTGGGGGTACAGTTTTAAATGGGACATACACTCATACAAGGAAGACCCACCAGCAGCCTGCAGCTGTAACCATGGTAACTCGCATTAAGAGGTATGGTCCATTGTAAGCTGTCCTGTAGCTGCCTCTTCTAGGCTAGTTAATGCACTTAAAATATTAGACTTAGGATGGCTTAAATGTAAAAAATAAATGATATATATATTTAACCAAAAGGTAACTCTGTGGAGATTGTGTAATCTGTGTGTGAGCCAAGTTGGAACACCTGTGTCAGCAACTGCGGCCGTGAGTCATGGGTGCTGTAATGATCTGTGCTTTTTTGGAAGATACTTCAGACCAGAGACTGCAGAGTTTGTTCCTTAAAACTGCATCTGTTTGAGAACCCCCTACACGTCAGTTCTCTTTGATCTGGCAGTTAAATGGATACAGCTCTGTGAGGATGACTCAGTGGGATGCTGTAGCTGAAGTTTGGATACAGAAGCTACAGCATCCTATAACCAAGTTAGACTCGGATTATGGATGATGACAGTAATTGAGCAATTGACATATTTTTTGAGTCAGACTGGGCCCATATTCTCTTAATTTTTTCAATTTGTTTGGTTTTATTCACCAAAAACAGAAGTAATACAATTTAAATGACTATACTCTAACATATCCTTTAAATTTAATAGGACTGATACAAATGAGTTCCACTTTTAATGGCTGTTCTGTACTGTGAAAAAAAGACTTCAGAGAACGTCCGTACTGTTTTTTGAGATGGTGGAAATATGTTGTAAATGGACTGGCTTTCATACAAGCAGTGAGTTAATAACAGGCTTTTTTTTTTATTTAGACTGTTTATTTAGAATGTTGTTCTTGGACTGTTTTCAACCTCTTTCAGTTTACCATGAAAATTGTCCATTAAAAATTCCACAAAACAAATTGTGATGAGAAACCTAAAAGAACCATGAAAGTGAGTGTGAAGAATATTTTATGGCTTTAATGACCTTCACAGTACATTTAATGATTTATTTATAATTTTTTTCCATGTTAACTCCAGCATTGTATTTACAGAAATAAAATCAGACCAGTAGAGAACATCCAAAACAATGTTTGGAATTTTTTTAATGCTTTTTGGGGATATGTGGTTTGGTTCTGCCAGTAACAATATACAGAGCAATAGGAACATTTTAAGTATGTATCATTATCATACACGCTCTAATCACTGAAGCATTTTTTATCCAATTGAATTTGATTTTGTGTCTCACTATGTGAGATGAAGGTGTACTGGTGACACAGGAAAAGCTCTCTGTGTTAGAGGCACTCTTTGAGAGTTAATCCGTCAAGCCAGTCCTCTAAATCCTAGAATCTCTTTGGGACTCTGGTCTTAACCACACACGTTTGTGTGTCTATGTGTGTGTGTGTGTTTCATTAGCTAAGCGTGCCAGCAGACATTAATTAAATAAATCCTAGGCATAAGTTACTTTACAGCTGGGTGGATCTGTCTCCCTCTCTGTCTCACATTAAAACCAGTAATGCTGACAGGTTATTGGAATAGAGTCTTTACTGTTCCAGGTGATAAATACAATTTACTCAATTACCCAAAATCATCACTAGTCTCTCTGATTGATTTAGTTCATTATGATGAAGCACTCCACACATGGACAAATCCTTTTACAAACTTTACCAATAATGTTTATCTTAAACTACTGTATTAGTTACTTGTAAAATTTTATTTTCCCAAATCCATTTGATTAATTCAGACTTTATTTTACATATGTAATCTAAACTAAATACGTAAATAGCTACCTAATGTATATTTTACCGTTCATTCACCTTTTTATTGATAAAGAATTTTGGAATTTTTGAGTAGTTTGTTGTTTTCGGTTAATTCTACTTTCAGAACAATATAGTTTTTCAGTGTCCAAAATATTGAGATCTAAATGGACAATTGTAACTGCCTTTCTTGGCCACTGACAGTCTTATTTCCCTCAGTTAATTGTTGGTGGTTTTTATATTGATACATTCTTTACTTTTCTTTTTATTCTTAAATATTCTTACTGACAATAAACAATAAACTACCAGATTACAAATAAATTATGGTTTATTGTGAAGCATGTGTGAGAACTTGTGTTATACAGGTTTGAATTGTTGATGTTTATGGCTGATCTGCCGAAGTTTTGTGTAAGAGGAAAATGTTATTTATGTATAAATTTCTAGGTCATTTCAAAATATTTGGACCTAAATCACTGTAGTTTTATATTGATGTCGCACTGTAGGTTAGGTATTTAATAGGCAGTAGACTGTCTCTGGCAGAGAGAGATAGGGTCCTGATCTCTCTTTACCCTCCATGAGCAGGCTTTGTTTGGGTCGAGATTAAAGTGGGGGGCGGGGGAGGTAGGGGAGGTTGGCTTAGATGGGGGAACTAGGTTTCTTCTGATAAATATTCATGACTCAAGGCTTCAAACGCCCTTGTTATGGGTGTCTGATGAATAGTATCACAGTCCCAGAGGAGGGGCTTAAAAACACACAGCCAGACAGGCACACACACACACACACACATCCCACCACACTCGATCACACCACCAGTCAATCGTACATTGCTCTGTATTGTTATTAGATTTAGTTTAGGTGTGATTATCCATGCGCCTGGATGTGTATTGTAGTTTGTATGTAAGTGTATGCAAACACTGTCAGTAGTTAGTTCTTCTATCAGTATTAACATGCATTGTTATTTCACAGGTCATGACTGTGTAGCCCTGAAATCCATCCCTGGGGGGATTCTTAGCTACTCCTCATCATTTTCCATTGTGGAACGAGTGCCCTTTGTTGTAGATTACACATCAAAGGCTAATAGCAGAAACCCTTTCTAATGCCTTTTTTTCTTATTCTATGATAACCCTTATCACAGTACAAGTATTTTGACTTTAATACAGAACTAAGCACACCATCAAAATAAGGTGTGGCCGTTAAAGCAGAAACAGCGTAGTACGGACATTTTCATGATATACAATGTTAGAGTATGGTTTTTACTTTTTTGTTTCTGACCAGACAAAATCAAAAATATACTATTTAAGTTGGAAATGGATAAAAAGGTGGTAAAAGCCAATTAACAATCTAACATGATAAAGGGTGACAACCATTCAGATCCTTGTTACTATGCAGTTTGTGCATTGTCTGTTGTTGCTGTTGTTTACATGCTCATTATAATTAGTATTTTGCAAAGCACTTCATGGACCTGACATATAGCTCACTCACTCACTCACTGTTCCTAGTGGTCAGAAAGTTTTAGTGCTTCAAAAATGCTTTAATATATAATTTTGTCCTGATTGACCAATTTAAGAGTTGAATATGCGTCGCCCCAGCTCTATGAGATTTATAGAAGTACTGATGACAGAAAAACAAAGTACTCTTAATAGGGCCTAATGTAATAATTTAATCTTTCCCTGGGTGTTCTACACAAAATTAGCACATAAGTTTTATTGCGTGTTTATGGGCAATGTTAAAAGGAAAACAGCTAAATGTGTTTCTTTTCGTGTTGCATGTGTATTTGAGGTGAGCCACATAAGAAAAGGTACTGTTTACAAGTTCCCAGTTCATTTTCTAAAGTTTGAACAGCTTCAGTATTACTAATCAGGTGTTAATCTCAGGAGCATTTTGGGTGCATATTGCAGTTCCATCAAGACAAGATTTTTGACATTGCTCATGTGCTTATGTGTATATAGCAAGTTTGCAATGGGGCAGGACACCTGTGGAACCCACGGGAGGCGGTGCAAAAGCAAACGCCCCTAGTCTACATTTGAGAGTTCTTGCGGGAGTGGGAGCAGTGTTGCCAACTAGGGCTGTCACGAATGCCATTTTTTGAGCTTCGAATATGAAAAACATCGAATACTCGAGGCTTCGGTGAGAGGTTGGATTCAGAAATTCATATTTTCAAAGTAGAATTATAAATAAACAAACCGCTAAACACAGCTTTTCTTTTTCTGCCTCAATATCCACATCGCTAATCAGATAGCATCTTCACAAGAAGACACAAAACTCACACAAACATCTAAAAACCCACTCGAATGCATTTTTCCACCACCAGCCAGCTGTAAACACTGGCGGCGAAGTGCAAAATAAACCCTTTGTCTTACTTTTTCACAGTACACCGTGTAACTCCTGGGCGCATCTCTCTGGGACTCTCTGGGTCCGTAATTTTAAATTTCTCCTCTAAAATCCACAATGCTCGTCACAAATCCCCATAGAACACCTTAACATGTCTTCTAACTGTCCTGCTGTGGGTTTTTTTTTTTAATCCAAATTCAGGCTAAAAATACATATATATATAACATATATGTATATATGTTTTTCATTGTCCGAGCTGCGGGGAGAATTGCATGTTAGACCCGGAGCACATTTTAATACTCTGCAGCTCCGTTAAAGACAGACGTGCATTTTAATTCTCTCCGTCTCTAACGGTTTACAGCTAATACCTCCGGGGGTCGAAGGGGTTGTTGGAAAGGTCTCCTGGACGTCCATTTTACTGTGAAGTTTGAGGCGGATTGGTGCCTGTTTAGTGGATCTATCTTTCGAATACTCGAATCTTAAAATGAAAACCCGAATGCCATCCCGCCGAACGAATATTCGAATTTTCGAGTATTTGGTTACAGCCCTATTGCCAAATTAGCGACTTTTCAGACCCCCTTGACAACTTTTTTTTTTTTCAAAAAAAGCACCTAGCGACAAATCTACCGACTTATGGACAAACTTTATCAACTTTCCAAATGCCGCCATTACTGTTCTGTAAGCGCGAGGTCTTGCTTTCCCAGGACAGTTCCTCATCTCCCCATATCTGCTCTGATCAGTGAGCGCTCCTCCGGCTTAAAGGAGTAGCAGCACATTTCCGTGCAAATGAGGTTGCCACGGACCAATTACTTACCTGTTTCGCCTTTGCTTGAAATAAATCTATTTAAATTGACTGTTTCTTCTTTTTCTTTCTTATTAATTTTTTTTCTTCTGATGCACTTATCTTACTCACTCTTACAGAGCAGAATAGAAAAATGATGTAATTACGCCATCAATATTCAAATATACGCATGACGTCATCTAGCGACATATAGCGACTTTTCAAGCAGACTTTAGCTACTTTTCATTGAAAATAGTTGGCAACACTGAGTGGGAGAGAATAGAGACATGCGTTTGTGACAGCAGGACAAAGACATTGTTTTCTCGACTCTACTAAAGTATACTTTTTACAGTCTGTTTTTATGTGGTTAACATAGTCGGTAAGCGCCCTAATAGAGGTTGGAATTAATGCAGAGCCACGCCACAAATTTCAATGTTTCCCTATATTTCTCTAAATTTGACTGTGAAATGTTTCTATTGAGACTCTTTAGATATTTTTAATTCAGGCCTGTAGCCAGTTTGAAACATTGTTGGTTGTATTTTTTTGGAAGCCAAATTTACCCTTATATACAAATATGTTTTTCATTTGCAGCCAGAGTCATGCCCACATATTATAGCCTGTGTTTCTTTAATTCCTGTATGTCAGTTAGACAACAATTAAATGTGGCACATTATTTTATTTTTATAAGCCTAGATATTATAGCATTTAAAATGTGTCCAGTATTTTTGGCCCATCCTATACTTCAAAAACCTTGCTTGTGGGATTCAGCGGTCGGGATCGGGACAAACAGGATCAGGACTCGGGTATACGATGTTGTGTCAGGTTCGTCTCGACCCCGCAGTCACTCGCCAGAGTACTACAGACTCTTACCCTGGACTCGCGTGAGACTGAGTGCCTAGCGCGCTGCGGCTCGCTATGTCTCTGATCACAAGTACAGATTGTCTGCTGATTGTCTGCGTTGTGTGACTGGAGGAGTGCGTAGATGAGTCAGCTCACGCTGAAGAGGAGAGCAAAAATGGCTCATTACGGCATGACGGCGCAGGACATCACAGCACAAATGATCTCAATGAGTGACCTCCCATTCTCCTTAGTATAGTATATAGAAGTATCAGATCGGGACTCGGTATCATTCGCCTTAGTATAGTATATAGAAGTATCGGATCAGGACTCGGTATCATTCACC
>JBBKCR010000141.1:19041076-19062948 GCA_037577295.1 Ladigesia roloffi | reverse complement strand
CTAACGCAGTTACTATTTGTGAGAAGTAACTAGTAACTATAACTAATTACTTTTTTAAAGGTACCTGCCCAACACTTAACATAAGCCAATCAGAGGCGGAAATCAAATTGTAGTAGCAACGATACACTGAACACACGATTTTGACTCACATTTCAGTTCGTATTGCGATTGATTTGCAGTGGAGATGATGTAAAAGTACATGTCTAAATGTCATGTAGTTCTAATTTTTATTTTTAAAGTACTTCTTTAAAAATAGCAATAATATTTGATTTTTGCAATAAAATTTGGTTTGCAAACACTTTCAAAAAATAAGGACCTTTTTACACAGCTGCAGTTCAAATATTTCTCGTAAATCTAAAAAATTTAAGTAATCAAATTGGGTATCAAAACAAAACTATGTGCCACTGCATGGCATTCACTTTTTATCTAGTATGTTATTGAAAAACAAATTACCCTCAGAATCCAGAACATTATTGGAGAAAAGTGTCTTTCAGAACATGATTAAAACTCGATCCATGATACGAGGTACCTAGCAGCAAACATTTCAGCCAAACTGAATTGCCCAATCTGTATGACAAAGCTAAACATCTTAGAAATTACTTGATACGTTTTGTAATTTTTGAAAAAATGTTTTGCACAATACATTTTTTTGAAGAATGTCTATTCTGCTGCAGTGTATCTAGTATGTGAGTATGTTCAGAAACAGTACATTTGACACACATGTATATTTAATATGTATGTGTGTATATATGTATAAATATGTAAAAAAAGAATATATCGCAATATATATATTTTTGATCATGTTCAGCCACTCTGTAACATGGGGGTAGAACCATTATAGCAGCTGCAAAGCGGGAACAACTCCAAATGAAAGTCTATTTATCTGAATGTAGAGTCATTAAAGTCCCAGTCAGTGTAATGATAAGGTGTCCTTATTATATGGACAAAAGTAATCGAACAACTGACCCCTATGAATACCAGACAAGACACATATAATGCTACGTGATGCATGCACCCAAGCTCAAAAAAACAACAAACTTTCAAAATGAAAGTTTTTTTTAAAAGGTTGTAGGTAGTTGTGAACCTCGAGCTTACTAAGGCCCATTGCCACTGCTGGTGCATAGGGCCCAGAGTTTGGTGGTACGCCCCTGAAACAACGTGTGTGTGTATAAGATGTATTAGCTCTTTAATTTCAGCTATCATAAGTTAATTTTGTTTCACTGACATGCTCAATTTTTCATCCCAGTATTAAAGCTCTTGGCTCTTGCATTGTGTTCTATACTCACAAATTAAATTTCCTTTTCTAGAGATGGTTCCCCCTACTGTGAGAAAGATTACCAGATCCATTTTGGAGTGAAGTGTGAGGCATGCCACCTGTTCATCACAGGCAAAGTTCTAGAGGTAATATCCCTTCTGTCTGACCCTGAAATGTTTATTTTTCATGTATAGCTCCTCTTTAATATCAGCATGGCTCGGGTTAATAAATTGCCTGACTGTGAGGCATCATATGTTGACAGACTTGCCTATAAAGATCGCAACTCCCTGATAGGTCCTCAAAAGAAGAATAGCTCCACCCTTCAACACAATTTGCATATCTGAATCTACAGGGTGTGAACTGCAGAAGTTTTCAGTGACATGCAGTGCAGACTCCACAGTATTTAATGACTTTATTCATGGTTAAGCTGGTCATCAGGAATGCATCTGAAATCTAGTAAGACACTTTTTTAGATTTTACAATTAAGCCTGTGCTTAACAGTGTGGAAAAGCAGGTGGTTAAATATATGGTGAGCATGTTCTTGTTTGATACAGGTGGGAAAAATATTATTATTTGATATGTTAGATCATGATTTCTGTTAGTCTGCATTTAAGTAAACAAATTGCATTTTATTCATTCAGTTGATTAATGATCTCTTTCAAAAAATTTAAAAAGTAATTTTACATATGCAAATTTCAATTATATTGTCTATTTTTGAGTAAAAAAAGATCAAACCCATTTGATAGTGTAATAATTAGAAAAAAGAAATGCTTCTTGATAATACTGGAATTGAGTAATGGAATATAGTATACAAATTAAATGCATTGCTATTATAAAAATATTTAGGCCATTTTCTATATAAAATATTCCATAATCCAGCTATGAACCTTCTGTAACATGCTTCAGATTATGGTTAGGAATTGACCTGTGGAATATCATGAATGCAGCTGTTGTGGAAGCTGGGATATTTTTGGTTCTGAACTTTGATTTTGAAAAAAATAAATAAATCCAGAATGGACATGGAGCAAAATTGTGCCAACTATGGGTGGAGCTAGGCTAATTACATTTAAAAGATCATATATGGAGCTCAGCCTTCATTAAAAGCTTAGGAATAATTGTATGTGAATGGAGGTAAAATGTGTCTTACCATAAACTACATATTGTGAATTGTAGGAATTTATTCAAGTATCATAATGCTACCCTTTTGCTATATTGCACACTCATATTAACACTAATGCATGTCGTAAGTTCCTTTTGGCACTAGATAACGGTGAGCCTTTTGCATCTGAAGAGCTCGAGAGTGCAGAGCGAGCATTTTATCTTCTGAGAGCGTTCTGAGAAAACTTGGCTCTCTCTTTTTGAGAGCATGAAGCTGCTGTCTATGGCTTAGGGTGGTAGTGTAATGGATTTACTGTCCTACCACACACACACTCTCAAGTTCATCTTCTTCCTCTGGGTGGTAGAATCCAGTAGAATGTTACTGCCTAGTGGAGCCTTAGGCAGGTGGGCACTTACGTAGCCCCTACCAACATGCAGCTAGGATTTCCAGGGAAGGATCTGGAGTCTGTCTATAAGAAGCTAATTATAAGTGTAGTTAGGGGAGGACAACACAACATCATTTTTTGGACAGTATTTTATCAGAGTATTACATTTTTCCAAAATGTGGGAAGTGAGGCTTGTCCTGACCTTTATGTCAAATGATTAAATGTATAATTGACATAAAGTGTATGCTATTTACTGTCACAATGGCGTAAAGTTGATTTATTTATTTACAGTTATAACAGTCAGCAGTGCCAGCTACGCACACACACACGCACACAAACTATATATATATATATGTGTGTGTGTGTATATATATATGCCCACACCATGCTATAATAAATGTGTATGTTACTTTGAAATTCCCCAAACTTTCCTGAATATATATACACATAAAATGGTCTAAATGGCTTTTTATACAGTAATATTATTTACCAGAGTCCTGAAGCCAACAATCTCTCCTCCACCCAACTTTTGGCATCTTCCTGACATCAGTCAAACCACAATTTGTCCATCAGACTGCCTAATAGAGAAGTGTGATCAGTTCCTTCAGAGAATGCATTTCAACTGCTCCAGAGTCCAGTTGTTGCAAGCTTTAGTGGTCTTAGTGACCATGGAACGCCATTTTATGATGTTGCTTTCAGTGGTGGAATTGGATGTGGATCACCAATAAAATCAGTACAATAAGATAATGGCATATTGAACCGATGTTATTTCTATGTTTCTGTAAGGTTTAGAATATTATTACTGTCCACAAACCACTTTTTAATGAGTAGTGCAGAGATTTGTCTTTAGAGAAGAATACCAACCTGTCATTTTGTCTTCCGCTGCTTTCCCCCTGCAGATGGAAAATCAGCATGATGTGAAATTAAGGTCAATATGGACAGCATAACATTTTAGGGCTTGCATGGAAATTGTTCAGGTACAAATGCAAATGTCCTTAAACATATTATAGGAGCTGTGTCAGCTCTGCTGCGTAGTACCTTTATTTGATTAGCAGCTGCCTGTCTGATTAGAAAGAGTGCATGCAAACGAACCTTGCTATGAAACACTCTGGCACCATAAACGTGCCTCTCTTACAGAGGATAGAATTCAACATTTCAGTTGAAAAATGCAATTTCATAGGGCTGTGAGTGGCATGATCTTTGCTGCTAACATGGACCATCTAGTTAAAACTATACAAAGCCCCCTACATTAATATCAATTATCGAATTACAGTATTTGCTAAAAGTTTCACTGTTAAAACTCTTTATAAGAAAGTTGAGTATGCGTGTGTAAGGAATTCGGGCTTCTATGCCCCTATAGTGCACAGTTTGTTCAGTACAGAATTGCACATGTTTGGCTGAATCACAAATGGTTATTTGTTAGAAATATCTCAATTGCAGGAGAGATTATTTTAATGCCTATAAAGTGTATTATGTTGTCCAATTGGCTGCAGGTATTCATTACAGTAAACTTGAGCTCACATGATTTTTGTAATGAAACATATTGCCTGTTGTTTTAATAACTTTTTACAGTTTCTTTAGGTTAAGAAGGACCTTTCACACTGTAAGATGCGATTTTTAAACGAATGTGTGTTTGCATTTGCGTAGGCCGGGGATAAGCACTACCACCCCAGCTGTGCTCGCTGTAGCAGATGTAATCAGATGTTCACTGAAGGAGAGGAAATGTACCTGCAAGGTGAGCGTGCCGCTTTAAATCCTTGTTACCTTGCTGAAATGAAGACTAAGTCCAAGCCGTTTTAGTTCGCTGCTGCCGGTCTGTAGTGATACCTTAACCAAAAAGCTTATAATTTACACAAGGCTAAGGTAGCAATTAGTGCAGAGCAGACTGCATGCTTAAAACTTCACACACTGGAACTCATAAGCAATATCAATCATACTCCTTGCAATGCAACGCAAGTCTGGTTTAAATGGGAAAAAGTACAAACAAAATCCAGGTTTAGAGCTGTGCTTTGTTAACTTTCCTCAGCTGTAGACCATAATAGTGAAACCACATAAGTAAGTCTATTTGACTATTTGATGCATAATGCTCCACTCCATTCCACTGGTTTCTAAGGTTCCTGACTGCTGATCTGTATTCAGCTGGGTATTGTATCAGTGATGATTGTATCAGTGATGATGTTAAATCCTTGCTGTGTTTGCTCAGGATCAACCGTTTGGCACCCAGGCTGCAAGAGTTCCACCAGAGCAGAAGAAAGACACAGGGTGAGACTCTCCGTCCTGCCTTTACATGTCTTGGCGCTGTGAAGACAAGCATCTTGTTTTTCTGCTCTTCTTTGTTGAGAATTAAGAGCGTATAATTGGTTTCAAAAGTGGGAGAGGCCACTATGAATTTGGAGGATATCTATGGGAAAGGGTGTGGCTAAACCAGAGAATTGGGTGTAGTATTGCCAGTGGAGGGTTGTGGAGCAAAAGGCTGGCAGACCCCATACAGCAAACGGATCCTTGGCCTCCATGACCAGAGGTATGGAGCTATGGGGCACGCCACAAACCAGGGACAGACATAGACTCAATTGCTAAAGTCAAGATAAAATAATTAGAAATAACAGAAAGAAATTTGGGGGGCAGGGTGGGAGGGGGCAGTGTAAGTATAAGGATTAGAAAAGGAAACAAACAAAATTCACTCTCCTCAACTGAACAATCTGAAAGCCAACATGCAGCCCGGTGTTATACTTAATGAGAGAGAATAGGATTGGAGAGAAACACCTGAGAACTACGTGTCAAGTTAAAGATGTTAGCAAAAGAAATGCTAAGGAAATGGCTGACTGGTACGAGGGAGCAGATGGATCAACTATTTCCCAGAATAAAACTTTTAAGAACTATGGTGTGGGATCTCTAGAGGAACTTCCCAGAGAGAAGTTGAGGGGCTTGCCTAATTATTTATTAGTCATCACAATACAAAGAGAACCCCAGAGAACTTTGAAATGCTCTCCTTGAGTAGAAGTGGACAAATAACTGGATTAAGTGGGTGTTTCCTTTGTAGTGGGTGTGTCCTCTTTGATGTTCCCAGTGGAAACTAAGCTTATGAGAAATTTATGCTGGATTGGGATGTCTCAGGAATCAACAGGAGCTTTGTATCGTGTATAGGCTGTTTTCATACCTATAGAAGCAGGTGTGTTCTCCAACCTCCGCTCTGCCTTCCTCCACAGTTGTTGCCCACGTCACTAGCACTCCTCGCCAAAACAGAAAGGCAGGTACTGTATTTGCTCTCAGCTGTGCCATGGCATCACACGACCATGCGCTGCCTCCTCCCCCTGGAGGTGGCCCTGCGGCAGTGCCGCCTCTCTCCCAGCGTACCGCAGACTCATTTTCAATCAGAATGCCAGCCACGCAGGACCATGATCCACCATTGGCATCTTGCTATTCTCGCTCAGCACAGTTGATCTAGTGCTAGATCCACATAAGTCGCTATGTACTTACAGTCACAAGCAAAAGTTTAGGCACCCTAGTCACATGTTTTGTTGATTTTCTAAGTGAAAATAAGTGTACGTCTACAGAAAGTACCATTCTCGATGTACAATTACTGATTATTGACGTAATTAAGCATAATAATATGTATAAAGCATAGAATATGACCTGTGCAAAAGTGAACTGTAGCAAAGCAAAACCATGTTTGAGTTTATAGATGTGTTAATGTCACCTAAATAATAAACAAAACATGTAACGTGACCAGAGATGCTCGAACTTTTGCGTATAACTGTGCTGACAAAATCGCCGAGGTTGATTAGCTCATTGCTCTGTGTGATTCTCATTGCTTTGCCTAGAAACAGGAGCATTTCAGGTCGTGTGAAATTTTTGGTGCTATTTAAGCATTAGATCTGGATCTTTATAACAACCAGTTAGTTGTGATGACACACAAAGCAGTCCAGTGGGCCAAATGTAGTGTCTTCATAAGTGTGTAAGTACTCAGTCAAGTCGATGCCTGTCTCAGACTTGCCAAAGGTGTGTTACCTGTAATGTTTGCAGCTGTAAATAATACCATGACTTCATTTGGCTAGCAGATGCATACATGTGCAACAATACAACCACATTCACTTATATTCACTATAAACTCGTAGACACAACTATGTACTTCCACTTACTAGCCCACAAAATCTATTTTAGTCTACCTGACCTTCTGCATTGGTCTGTTCATCAGTGGTCACTTTCTGACTGTAGAACCAGTGTTGAACATTTGTAATTTGAGTGCTGAACTGTTCCGTTTATATTCTTACCACAGTGGTTACAATGGCATGGTAGTGGCATTGTAATGTGTGTGTCACTGTCACACTTGGTGTCACAGGTGAGTTGAGAGTGGTATTTACGTTGAGACTCAAAAAGCTGCAGAGTAGCTCTATGTTGAGAAACTGACCATGACTAAAGGACTAGAGGACTGACAGTCCAGATGGTGCTTTAGCACCAAGAAGGTGGGACTATAAGAGATATGCAAACATTTGGGCACTCCTGGTTAAATAACGCGTTTTGTTGAAATTCCTAGTAAAATACAGAACACACATTTGCAAATTTGCATGCTCAGTTGTTAATTTATTTTTGTTTTACACATTGAGAAGAAATTAATTATATAGTGTGGCCTGTGCAGACATTAAATATTTAGTGTCTTGTTTAATATTTAATATTATATTTTTAATCTAGTTCGTTGAATGAGCAGATAAAGTGTACGGAAAATGAAATTTATGTGTTTTTATTGCTTAAAGTGGATCAGTTTTCATTTTTAGAAAATCAACAAACTATGTCTTTCAAGAAGTCGTGTTCGGACACACCCGGGGTGTTTCTAAAATTGTTTCTAAAAGTGCCCAGTGAGTGTATATCCTATCTTTGCTGTGTCACATCACTGACGAACCTGCTGTTAGGCCATGAAGTCACTCGTGTAGGCCACCCAAGTAGATGTTTGTGAGAACCTTTTTCTTTGTGTAATCCATCCAATCATTATCTCAGCCTACATAAGCCTGTTTTATCTTGAATAAAAGTCATAGCAGGTTTGGATTCATCCTTCACAAGTCCCCAGCCCACCTTCTAAGCCATGTTCTACCTGTCTCGTAATCATTGCCATTAACCAAAGCCTACCTTTGGGGACCTGCCTAGGTTTATGGAATGGAATGAAGAAAGGGTCTTCCTGGCCCTCATTATCCATTTGCATCTGCATGAAGAAGTAAATAAAGTGTGCCTAGATTTTATCCACCAGTTAATTATGCTCATTGTGTCTGATGCAACATATCACCCAGATGACTATGTAGAGTGTCTATAACAGCCTAACCAAAGCTGGTGGAGAGCCCTTGGCCTGCCAGTGTGTGTGTTTATGTGGGTTGCCTGTTCTAAATCTATCTTCACTTCACAGCCGACGCGCTCTTCATCCGAGAGTATGTGTTCCAGACCTGGTTCAAGCGTACCTGGCTCACCGGGTCACACCATATATGTAAGTGCTGTCACACATTTGGACACTTGCTAATGAATCATGCACATCCAAGCAGATACAGAAACCCGCAAACTCTTTTTTTGGCGACGTGCCAAACTCTGTAATGTATATAGAGGCACCAGGACCTTATATTTAATCTCATATACACTGGGCAATATTAGAAATGGTTTAGCTTCTCATTTGGGGGATTATACAGTGGGGGACAAAAGTCTGAGACCACAAGGGGAAATCCTTGTATTTTTAATTATTTTCTTATGTAACATAATTTTTTTCCTGAAAAGTAATATCATTAGGCAATTTATTACAAAAAAACCATTATAAAATCATTTGAGTAAATGTAGCATAAATTAAATGTTACTTAGTGATCTCCAATTGCTTTAATGTCAGAGTGCGCTCAGTCCTTTAATTTCTTGTGCCTTATCATGGTCAGTGACACAAATTTAGAAAATATTGTATGAAATACTTCAGAATATTTCTTCTCAATTTTTCTGATCATTATCATTATTATATATAATATGGATTATCTACAAATAATTGTTTATTGTGCAATTTGATGGTTTATCAAAGGCAGGTTTAGGATTAGTTTTATGTTTTAGGTTGAGGTTAAGATTAGTGTTAGGATTAGTGGAATATTTTATATAAAACTTCAGTTCCGGTTACATTTAATTGATATTAAATGTATTTATCTAAGCACCTACAAACCATCCATCCATTTTTTTACCTTTTCTCAATATTCATTTTGAGTAATTGCAAGTTTAAAAAGTTCAGAGAGTAGTTTCAGACGTTTGACCACCACCATGTTTCTCTGCCTCTACTTTGTGTAGTCATAGATTATTCCTGTATCTTCACAAAAGGAAAGGAGGTAGAGAAATGTAGTTTTTCTGTTATTTAAGATGTTAAATGCATTTTTATTGCTATGTAGACAATTCATGCCACAAAGATTACATTTAAGGGATGCTGCTCCTGTTTTTTAGCTCAACATGATAGATGATGCAGTTCTATATATATTTTATAGTTCTTTCAATGTAGTAAAGTGATTAGGTGTTATGTAGGCTGTGGTGCTGGTTGTGTTAGATCTGTAGAGCTTCTGCTAGCTTTGTAGGGTAATTCCCTGTGTCTGGGTGTGTGTCTGTTGTGTTTTCCCTCTAGGCAAAAGTAGACAATGAGATCCTTGATTACAGGGATCTAGCTGCCATTCCCAAAGTCAAAGCCATTTATGACATTGAGCGTCCTGACCTTATCAACTATGAGCCACTTTATACCACTTCCCTTGATGAAACAGAGGAGAGAGAGAGTGTGGGAGAGGTAAAGTCCCAGTATCCCACTCTGTGTGTGTGTGTGTGTGTGTGTGTGTGTGTGTGTGTGTGTGTACTTGACAGAGTGTGGAAATGTGTGTGCTGCAGTGAACAGGTTGGGGTGCACCAAGCTTCTCAGAATGTAGTAATAGGTTTGCATGCGGGAATATACCACATTAAAGGACGTGTTTGGGGAAAAAATTATTTACACCACTTTTCCCCACTTAACCCAGAGGTAGTCAATCAACAAGTTTAAAATACAACATTTGCTTTATTTGTTTGTGTTTTTTTGTATATTAGGCAAAAACTACAAGTCACCTAAGTGATTTTTGTACAAATTCATTTCAGACCTTCCCTTAACCTGCTCAAACAAACCACGTGCACCTGTTTATTAAGGTGAAACAGACTTGTGAATGTGGTTTAGGAGCTACTGTAAGGTATAAAAAGGAATGAAACTCCCTATAGACTATTTTTGACTAAAATGGCCGCTTGCATAATTTGATTAAACACGCAGAAATGTTTAACTTGTAAGTTGTTCTGTGTCCTGAACCACATTGACAAGGCATATTAATCAGGAGCTAGATGTGCATTTGGGTAACTCAGAGAGGTTCTGGGGATATAGTCATATAAAATGATCTAGGTGACTATTGACAGTTGGGCAGCAATGTTAGCTTTGTAAATAAAAATTAATTGGAATCCAAAAATGACTTGGTTGATCGACTACATCTGAGTTAAGTAAAAGCATCAGATGTCTATGGTTAATCTAGAATGATCATGTGAAACACTTTTAGCTTAAAAGTAACATACTCTTCAGGGTAATTAACTGAAGGATGAGCTCTAATATTTACAGTTCACAATTTACTAATACAGTTTAAAGCCTAGGCCATAATATGAAGACAATTTACAAGTATATAACTGTTTTTTTATTCCATATTGATATTTATATCTGTTCTTATTTATTTAAAAAAGAACAGTGGATTTTTAAAGGACAGTAGAGGGCCCCAAGCGTTTGAGTGAATGTGGTTGTTTGTGGATATATGTGAGTGTGTGCAAGAATTGAAACAGAAACTGGTTTATCCAACTGTAATTCAGAAATAATTCAGGTTTAACACATAACTGAAGTGCACCATCTATAAGGCTTCATGATGCCTGTATAAGCATGTAATGACAGCTGACATAAACATTTAAGGTTTCTTCTAACATGCATCATTTGCCACAAAAGTTTTTGTTGGTTTTGATGGTGTTTCACCTCACAACACTCATGACAATATTGGTTTTGTGTCAGTTGTCAGGCTTAGGTAAGTTTCGTAGATCTTTATGAGGGTGCCTTTTTTTTTAGTAAAATTTTATCATGTAGAGTATGTCACATAGAAGCAATGCTGAAAGTCTAGCTGTAGCCTACACAAGATGTTTCCCCTCACACTCAGCCAGCAAACTGCTGAACATATCTGGAGTTCACGTTAAAGGCCAGTGCTTTGTTACCATGGCAACATGACCCTTCTTTGTTAACAGCTTCAGACGTCGAGGCGAGAGCGCTCCCCCATGCCAGACAATCGAGTAAGTCATGTCCCTTTATAAAACGGCCTTAAAGGTTACACGAAAAGGTTAAAGGGCATGTGTCTATACGGCCTAGACATGCAGCTTTTAACCCCTCACTTAGGGCAGCACAATATATCCCTCCTTGTTTATTATCACCACATTGGCTCTGATGTTGCTGGAGTGTGATATACGCATGAGCCTCTAACCGCTTTATTTTGTGCCGTGAGCATTCCGACCAACCACATATAGTTCCCTGGGGGTTGGGATGAATAACTAAACCCTAAAAACATTCATTATTTTGTTCAAAGACAATTTAGCCTTGGTGACATCTGTATGTCCAAAAGTATTCAGACACCCCTTCCGAATCGTGACTTCTACATTAAAAAGCCTGTATCACAAAAGCAGGATTTGTTCTCACCTTTGCTAATGTATGTGAGCTCATAAAGTATAACAACCATGCCATTCGCTCTGTCCACACAGTCCATTTAAGCTCCCATTTTCAGTTCATCGGTTTTGTGCTGTCACATGTATTTTTACATTTTTTCAGCCCATTGCATCTAAGCCCCACCCATTCAAACTAAAGGGATGCAACACAGATCAGCCCCTCAGACCAAACCAAGCTCATTAAAATACATCTTAAAGGCCCATTTAATTATGAGGAATAATGAGGGTTGGAAAATTTTCGTGTAAAAAACCTTGCCAGTAGAATTGGATTCTGGATCAACTTCAAATGTGACCTTTCACATCCCTAGAGGGACATAAAGCCCTATGGAATTGGGTTGTGGAGCAGTGAAACTGGAGATAGTTGGAGCTACATTAGTAATCCTGAGCTATTCATCCAACATTAGAACCTGGCCTCACTAATTCTGTTTTTGCAAAATGCAATAAAACAACACTTCCAAAATCGATAGTATATCCTTCTCTGAAGATTAGAGGCTTTTACTGCAGCAAATGGGGATAAACACCCTATTAATACCTGTGACTTCAAAAGAAATGTTAGATCAACAGGAGTCTGTAACTTCACAAGCTACAATCTCTATAATCACAGTCACAAAACTGATTATAAGTGCAATATTATGTTTTGTCCAGATAAGACAGGAATATTGAACCACAATGAGACTAACCCTGACTCCAGCCCCCCAACATCGTTCAGCCCTACAGTCACCTCGCAACTCATTAACCACTCCCTCAAATTTCCACCTGTCATGATCACTTCCACTGTAGTTCTTCTAAGTGATGTGTGTATGTGTGTGTGTGCGCATGCATTAGTGTGTGTTAGATCTGAATATTTTCATGCAGTGAACTGTGGAGTATGTTTCCGTTTCCTATCTGCTGCTTTGTGTTATCGTAACTTCTCACTCCAGATTCACTGCCAGTCCACCGTCAAGCACATTTCTTGGTCTCCTCTGTTCATTTCAGGTGTTTTGATGACAAAAGGCCAGTTTACTGTCAACCTTTAAAAACTATGTTTCAGTAATTCACTCATTAACTTTTCATCTGAACTCTTTCAGACACCAAGAACCATGTCACCAACTCCATCTGATGTAAGTGCACTAGTGACCCCTGGTTTTTCTGACCACAGCCTTGAAATCAGTTTCTCTCAAACAAACTAGTTCATACTATATGTTCTGAATGACATCTCTTTATATACAATCAGTGGAATGTAGAAATCGTTATTCCCTTTAACTTAATTAACATTCATTCAGCTGTGAAATTGAGCAAAAAAAAAAAGCCAAATTATTATTGCTTTATTAAAAATTATATTTATATAATATATCTAAAACAAGCTAGTAGCGTCCTTTCTTTTCAAAACAGAGATTAATGTAAAATGTATAACCAGGTCATAAATGATGTCTTTTTCTGGCAATATATATATGTATATATATTGCTCATAATTTGCATGTTTTTTTTTCCAGAGTTATTATGACATGAGGGGGCACATCCTCCAGAGGTCTACAAGCCAAGGCTCCATTGGATCACCCATCTACAGTCGCCATAGTTACACACCTACAATGTCACGCTCACCACAGCACTTCCATAGACCAGGTGAGATGCTTTCACCGCTCACCCAAACACAAAGTGCTACTAATTGATGAGTGTAGATCAAGTATTTGCATTGACAGCTTACTTTTGCGCTTGAGTAATAAAAAAAATGTTTTAATACTGTCCTGGTTGTGGCTCTGGACAGCGGGAACTGGTGTTCTGATGAATCATGCTGCCTTGTCAATAAATGCTCCCTTTAGATTTATACAATTCATAAAGGTTATAGGCAGTTTATAATGCTGTTAAGGATGAGAAATAGACAAAAATATGCATAACAAGATAAAAATTTATTTTATTTAAAATATTAGCAGTGTGTTGATTCTTAGAAACAGTCTATCGATTCACGCTGCCTTGTCGAAAAATGGGGGAGGGGGACTTAGGTGGTTTCGGACACCCATGCTCTGGACTCTGAGAGTAACTTGTTTTTCTAAAACTAGGTAAAATGTGAATGCCCTGTAGTGGCAAATAGCTTTAGTTTTATATTTAGTCACCATAATTTGCCAATAGATGCACCTAGTTCTATCATTGTTCTTGCTGTAGCGTTTTTCCCCCCTCAGAATATTACATTCAAGTGATGTTGGAAGTCTGTAATGTTGAATATTCATTCACTCATATGGCCAAATTCATAAAATTAAAAAAATACATTTACAGTGCATATAAATACTTTTAATTGTAATTCATTTGATCATATTTTAATTATGCAACACCCCTTATATTAAATGTATATTTATTTATATATGTATATTTATATACGTATATGTATAATTTAACGCAGATTGAATAGAAATATGATTGAACATGAACATAATTGAATATGAGTACTAAAGCATTCACAAATACAGTTTCTGCTGCTCAGTTACACTCTAGTATTGGTGACAGTGGCTCTCTGTCAGTGCACATCCAACTCCAGCATCGACCTTTCACCCTCATTGACCTTTGTCCTTGGTTGTTTTTGATTCGAGGCACTGAGCCGTCCAGTGGCCGGAGCTCCCCTGGGGCCAGCTCTCCTTCTGTCCCCCCGACCCCCAAACATTTCCATCTGCCAGGTACTGAGGGAGCCTCCCACCTCCCCCTGCCCACATGTTCGCATGTCCCGTCCCTGTTCAAGCCCTGGCTGTCTTCTTCATGTTGAACTTGACACATGTTTACTTGTGTTAAAGCCGTTATCAGGGACTGCCTACTCCTGTCCTGATTCTAATATTTATTGAACAGAGATGGTTTGGCCAAACGTTTTTTTTGTATTTTGTAGTTTGGTGTCTAAAGTAAAGCAACCATGAAAAATCATGCAAATGTACTAACCTCTCAGTCCATGTGACCACAAATATACCGCTGGCATTTGAAGACATATTTAGGAAATGTCCATACAGTAAAACTCATTTTGTAAAGGGTGCATATACATGGTGTAATATTAGTTTTTATGAAATCATGACTTCAGTAATTAATAAACACATAAATGAAAGTGCAACAGTGAACTACACAGTCTGATGCATGTAAATAAATGATGAAACTGACAGGTAAAGTTGTTTGATGGAAAATACAAAGATTGAAAACTGTTTCTTACTAATTACTAACTTTTTACTAAAATAAAAAATATGTTTGAACTAATTAATAACCAGAAATTTATAAAGCTTTTGTAATGGTCTTGTAAGGATTGTTGGGTTCCTACCATAAGTCATCCCAAAATTTTACTCCTGTATCAACTGTAAAGAGAAACAGTTTCATTATTAAAAACAATTTGAACATAAAAAAAGTGATTTAAAAGCTCCATTGCTGTTCCTGCTTCAAAATAACACATAGCTGAATTTTAGGGGTGGGGCCGAATCCGAATATGGTATTCGAAAAGGCAGAAATAACGTGTTTTTTGCAAATACTGTTTTCGGACAAATACTTAAAAATATATTTGTATTTGTGAACCCGCCCCCGTCTCCCCTGTCACACGCTCGCGTGGTTAGGGCACTCCACTGGTGCAGAGTTCATGGCTGCCGCTGCTTCACTTGGTGAATGGGTTTAAATAGGAGGAATTTGGTGCTGTTCACACTGTGTGCAGTGGTGTGTTCACGTGTGACCGATTGATCACTTTCACTTTTAGATATTCTGTCTCCACCTCCCCCTCCCCCCATCACACTCTCAAGTTCTGGAGGAGATTTGGGGGGTGCGGGACGAATTTGCGCTGAATTTTAATTTGACTCTAATACAAATACTAATACTAATAATTTTCCATTTTAGCAAATACAAATACAGATACGAATATCGGCCGCTCTACACACCCCCACTAGATTTGCATTATAAATTGTATAAACAAATCTAGAGGCTTGCACAACATTTTCAATCACAGCTACTTAAGATAAATATTTCATAAATAAAATGTATATAATATATATTGCATAAATAAAAATGTAAATTGCATAAATCTCTGTTCACCAGGCTGCTGTTCAGGAACCAATGGGGTCCAAGCTTTGAAAATGTACAGATATGTTTCTGAATAAAAACTGAGTCTCATGTTACCATTTTTATTTAAGGTACTGTTACAGTAGTGTACTCTCGTTTTCCTCACTGAAGTTACGCAGTTAGCTGTTGCATGTTGCCCAGTTCTGTGCAAATCACACGCGAGTGTGTATAATCTTTCATGATTTAATGCAACAATTTTTTTTTGTTACTTTTTTAAGTAAAAACTACAATGTAATTTTTAAATTGTTTAAATTGTTAAACTACTAAATTGTTACATGTACCATGTAGCTCCAAGGCAAAACTAAAGAAGTGACTGTTCTATGTTTAAGATTAGGGAATTATTTTGAGAAAAACCATCACTGTAATATTAAACATTCTGGCTAAACCTATCAGTGATACGTTTACAAAATTCTCTTGCATTGTTTTTTAAGGTCACCACTCCGAAATTCCTGAAGATGGCTTTAATATTCTTTGTAAAATTGTGCACTATAAAATCTTTGTCTTCTTATTTCTCTTCTTCTATCTGCTTCTGTCCACCAGTTCGGTCACCCTCGCCTGTCATACACCTGCAGAAAACAAAGCTATGCCTCAAAGCTTTTCATTTTTGTTTATTTTTTCATTACACAGAAAAGATCATCACATCTGTCTGTTCTCCCTTAGATCTTTGTTTGTCTTTATTTGTGTATTCGTGGACTTACCACTTGATTCTTGTGAGCTGGATTTCAGTGAAGCTGTCCCTGTTTTCTAGGTCTTCTAGGTTTCCCTGTCCATGTCCTGTATTGTCTGGCTTCTCGTGCTTTTCCGAATTTGACTGAGGAGAAAACATTTTATTTTGCATGAGGACCAGCGGTGTCACATTATAATTATTTTATTATCCTATCCAACCGTTTTATGTTCTGAAAAATTTGTGTTGGCAAATGTATATTTTAGTTGTTTAAGTTTGAGTTTGTTATTGAAATAATCTAGGTTAAATATTAGAATTAATGTAGTAAATTCAGTGACAGTGTTTTTTATGTAAGATCATTTTTACACCCAATTTATTAAAATGGTAATTTAAGATCATAATTGTGTATTGTCTGAATGTATTTTGAACAGCCAAAGCTAATAGAACATTTAACTCTCTTTCAGATCAAGGTGTAAACATCTACAGGAAACCCCCCATCTACAAACAGCACGGTAGGGAGAGATCCTGCTTTATTTACAAAAGCTGAAAATCTAAATAGAACTGATCCTTGTTTTACTCTGTAAAAGTGCTAAAAGATTAGAAAATGTTTAAATTGACAGAATAATTTAAATATTTAAGCAAAACTTGACTATCTTCATAAAAACGGTTATTTATATGCACATCTGTGCATGTGTCACTGTGTATTTTTCAATCCTTGCATAATTCAGTCTATGAGATAAAGAAATAAAGTCATTCAGAGAGGTTTCTTCTGAAACACTTTAAAGTCAGTAATGACCACAGTGGTAGTGATAGGACACAAATATAATTTTCATTTAAGCATTTATGGAAATATTTATTTTTTAAAAAGCCAACTAATACCTGAAACATGGCTTTTTGGTCATTTTGAAAAGGTTTGATCAAAAAACAATATTTTATCTTCAGAAGCATTACAAAAAAAATCACGTTTAAGTACACAAACTGAAACAGAATGGTTAATATAAACGTCTACGTTTGCAATGATCCCTTGTTTTGGCACCACTAAAATAAAATCTATAAAGCAGCTATAAAGGAATCAGGTTTGATGAGGTTCTTTACAATGAACCATCTCACATCAAACCTCTCTGAATGACTTAACAATTTAATAGCACATTATTTTTACTTTGTTGGAATTCCCACATTAACCTGGCTAACAATGATTATAAGCTGTGTAGTTATTATCGCTGAACACATAGTATGATTCAAAACTTTGGACACAAACTATGAATGCACAAAAGACACTTTGATATACAGGTTTGTTCAGAAAAAAATATGTAAATAGGCAGGCCATACATGTCTATGGATACATTTCCTAAATCATATTCTTTGAAAAGGCATCCCAGTAGGCTCCTACTGAAGCTGATTAAGAAGAATGTCAAAAATCTGAAATGTATTGACAATTACTCCATTATAAATGCATTATTTTTATAACCTCAGAAATATCAGTAAGTAATAAGTCCATCACAAGGAAGTGTGTCCAAAATTCTGACTGGTACTGTACGTCTTAGCATAGCCCTGTTCAAGGCAACTCCAAAGCAGAACCCCAGTAACTCCCATTAACATTTTGCTGTGTGAAAAAAAATCTACATACATTTCATCCTTCATTAATACATATGTTTCGTTTATCACAAAAAACGATGTCTTGAAATCCTAGTTAAAACAAAGTACTCAACCTCTGTAGAACACATTTAAATATGTAATTTTCATCTGTAATTTTATATAACATGTAATTTTATGCAAAATTCAAATTTTTTTTATGAATTTGAAAATTATATATATATACTACTTTGAAATTATATAGTGTGTTATGTCTTGTGTTGTGCACAAGTCATATTTTTTGCATTATTTTTTTGGTCATTTTGAATAATAATTGTGCATTACACTGTGCAGAACTGTGTTCTCTACAGAGGATTTGTCTCTTAGTTATGTAAATTTAGCAGGTGATTTTCCCCAGGGAATCATCATTTGCACATTTTTTAAGACAACAAGCACAGAGGCAGTCAAAAAAGTGCACATATGCCTATATGTCACTCAAAATGATGTATTCACTTGAAGGAGCTAACCCAGAATAAATTACTGATATTCTATCAGGATGACACAGAGAAGTCTGTCCACTGAGAATGGTCCTTGGAGGGTAGTAAAGATTGTGTAGTAAGCAGGAATGAGAAAGCACTGAGGTTGTCTTCAAGACAAGCGCAGTAAACTGTCCAAAAGTACAGCTTAGAGACTAAAAGCAGTACAGGAAGTATGCAGTTTTAGTGCTGTTAAGTATTATGTAGCTCCAGCAGTCTTGAGGATGACCTCACTCTAATTTTTCAGGCTTGATTTTATAGGGGTGGAATGTTGACAGGGCTAGTGAGGCAGTGCCCAGGGGCTCCGGTAGGGCTGCAGACCTCCATGCCCAGGGAGACTCACACACTCAGGACCATCCACGGTTATTGTACATATAAGCACAAAAATGTTAGCAACTGAATATTAGTGGTGTAATGATACAGTCTCATAATTTGCTTTGATAGAAAGATGCAGGGCTCCTGGTTCCATTCACATATTTTATATTTAAGAAATTAAGGCTAAAAACCATATTTTCACAATATTTTGAAATCTGAATTAATTTTGGCTGTTTTCACCCATCACAAAGCTGGAGGGTGAGAGGGGAGATGTATGACATTAAAGTGTGGGACTGGGTTGTTGGTTGGCATTGGTGGAATTAGATGTGATGCTGCTCCTTTCAGTGAAAAAGCGTAATACACACATTAAAACAAAGCTCATATGTGCTATGGGCAATTCTTTTTGATTGCCAATATAAAATACTGATGCACTTTAAAATAAAAAAACAAAAAACAAAGAATGGTAAATCTTACACCTAACTTAATGCCCCTGATATATTTTAATAACTCAATTCTTTCCTAATTATATTACAAATATATAACTAATTGAAAAAATATATATTTTAATCATATAAAGTAGTGATTGTAAATAAATTGTCACCAACAATGCTGTATTCGAATAATTACCAAAATCCAGTATATTCCAGGGTAAATTAAAGTACATTATGAAATAAATTTACCAATGAAAATTGGTAAGAATATTTTACTATTACATTTTAGAATTAAGTAGTTGTATGCTTGAGCTTCTGACTGGAACATGAAAATGTCTTTGTGACGCTGGTTGGACACAGCAGGCAGGCAGGGATAGATGTGCTGGAAACAAATACTGATTTATTGACCATAAAATGACAAACAACTAAAGACCCCAAAACTAAGCTCATGTCTAATAAAACACATAACCCAGTAATGACTCTATAAAACATTACCAAATAAGGAGCTAAGATTAGGAAATCGGTGATATTATGTAAGGCACACACACACATATATATATAGGTAGGTAGGTAGATGGATGGATGGATGGATGGATGGATGGATGGATGGAGATAGAGAGATAGATCGATAGATCGGTCCCCTGTTCCCCTGCTTTACCAATCCAGACTCGGCTGCCTTTACAGCCCAAAGCAAGTCTGCTGATGACATCATCAAATTTCCCTCGGCGTACGGCCCCAGTCCAGATGAGGCTTCTAACATAGAGACAGACTACCGGTCATGCCCGGCCACCAGCAGCTCGCTAGGTACTGTCCGTGTGTACACCTGGTCCTCCCTGTATCCGTCCCAGCTTGCCACTGCTGCTTTTCTCCCCCGTTTCTGGTGGAGCAATAAACTGCAAGTGCTGCCTTTCCTTTCAGCTGGCTCCTTTCCCTCTTCTTCTCAGTAGCATTTCATTAGTTATAAAACTGCTAGCTCTAAACCAGATTTAAACTAGCGTAATGTTAGCAATAACACTGGCAATTCTAACTAAAACTTTAGACCAGCTCCCTACCTGCATAAATATTAGGCATCCTGTTTTGTCATTTGTAAAAAATGATAAGCAGCATGCCCTGCCTTCTATATACCCAACTCTACTTTAAACTTAATCTCTGCATAATATTACATAAACACTTATTGTTATCAAGGCTTATGTAATCAATGCTTATCAACCTTCACTGCAAAAATGTGATTCTCTTAATTTACTTGATTTAAATTTGTGCCATAATAAAAAAAAAAAACAATCAACACATTCATTATCAGGTAACAGTTAACATACACAAAGGGAAGATGACAGTGACTGGAGGGGGAGAGCTAGGGCTACAAGAAGGGAGGAGAAAACAGAACTGGTCTAATTTGTTTTGGGACATGTTTCATTAATGTATATATTTTATTTATTAAAACTAACATGGGTTAAAAGTGTTGTGTTTATTTGATTTATTTAATCTATGTAGCTAGGTTTTTTTTGTTTTTTGTTTGGGCATTTACACTTATGGTTTTGGTATCATAACTACTTATTTCATGCTTTCCAAATGTTTCACTTCTTTTATAACCAGTTTGATCCTCCCAAAAGTCAAATTTCATCAAATATTATTTATCTTATTGTTATGCCTTAATTTGCTTGAGTTTTGTCATACTTTTGTACTTAAATATTTTATAATTAAATATACATTTGTCAATGTCTTTTTTTCACAAATGTCATTTTTTTTCAATTAGATGCATAGATCTTTACATATTTATGCTGAAATATTCACATTGATCAAACTACTTTGATCTGTAGTTCATTTTTGCTCAGCCTCCCCTACGAATTTAAATCAAGCAAATCAAGTGCATCATATTTCTCCAAGTAACTGCACATCCGGGGCTGTTACTCAGTAAATAAAGCTATTAACTCTAATGTAAAGGTGTATTGAAAATATCTAATGTCCTTGTTTGCTAAGCTGTCTGCCAGTCTTCTCCATCTCTCTGACCAGAATGATCAGAATGACCTGATGTGCGCTAGCTTCTGTAGGATCATTAAGTACAGAATGATGAAGGAGAATGCATGGCATGTGCTTTAAAACTTCAGGGTCTGATGGAAGGAGGAGGTCCAGAGAGGAAGATGAAGAAGAACTCCAGAAACGCAGACAACTCCAAGAAGAACATCTCACCAAGGTGACAGCTCACACTCACAGCAGAACCAGCCTAAGCAAGAAATCAGATACACAATTTTCACCTAACTCAAAATGTAGTCTATCAGACAATTAATACTTTTTTCCACAATTTTCTATCCTCAATTTTGGAGCTAAAAAGCCAAATAAAAAGACAGAATAAAAGGTATGGCCCTACAATTAGCACTGTGGAAACTGCACGCCTAAATATTTACTTGGCCTCAAGAGTTTCTTTGACTTGCTTATGTGGTTTCTGCAGCTGCCTTGAAGCTTCTTAGATTACTGTGTCAGAAAACACGCAAGACTGCTTGAAATGGAGATTACACAAGCTGTGGTTGCACAATTGAATGTCTGTGTCAGCAATGAGGCTAATTTAGAGTAACTAAGCTCGCTAATTCTAAGAGATGTTTAGATACTTTTGGACATACGATGTATGGTAAGGTTTCACAATAGCATAGCTTGGTGTTTTTCTTGTAGGTAGCAGTATAACATAAACTCTCAGCATCACATTCTCAGGGGTGGTGGGGGGGATTCAACACCCCCACTTTTGTTAAAATGTGATTCCCCCCCACCTCACTTTTGTCAGATTATATTGTATTAAATTGATTAAATTGTATTTATAACTTGGCATCC
>JBBKCR010000141.1:19000186-19014480 GCA_037577295.1 Ladigesia roloffi | reverse complement strand
TGACTACCAGACTGCTACGGCTAAAGCTAATAATCTGTGTTTGTGTTCTGCTGAGGAAACAAAGTCACCGTTGACTTAGATGCCCTGGGGGTAAGCAAATAAACATCAAATTTTCATTTTGGGGTGAACTATCCCTTTAAGGTGGACCCATTGCTGACACAGGTGCTCAGTTATGTTCACGGTTATGGCCTTACCCAAAAAATTGAACACCCAGAATCAAATATTGGCTAGAAGTTTTTTTGTGGAATGATTAATCTCCATCCTAATAATTTTGGCATGAGTTGCAGTAGCATATGCAATCTAAAACTTATCTTCATTCATGAGTAACTTTATTCATGGTCTAGTGGCAGAATATGTATATACCCAAATGGCACACAGTAAATTGTGCTCTAACATGAAACAAAGATCTCTACAGGGAAACAATGCACAGTAAGTTTAAAAAAGAGCTTCTTGGAGCTCAGATATCTTCCACAGTTGTAGGTGCATTTTATGTTGAACTAAGTTGCTGCAACGAACAGCATAGGGAAGAGGGACAATAAAATAAAGAGACATTTAAAACGGCTACCAGCATCTGAAGAAATTCTTCCAAACTTACCACCCCGCCTCCCGAAGACAGGAGGCTCTGCCTGCATCCGATAAGACATCAGGGCTGACAACCGAGGGGAGGGGTGCGGACGGGAGGGGTAGAGAGGGATATAGAGAGGGAGAGAGAAAACGAGAAAAAGCCTCGTTTTGAACGAAGGCGTTGAGGAGGTACATGGTCAGGACGCTCGAGAGCGGAGAACCTAATTCTAAAAACTGCGCCAGCGTTAGAACCTCTCACTTTCCACCCAGCCTGCTCCTGAAAGTAACAAAACTATCGAAACACGGATAAAACTAGCACCTTTATCAGAAGTAATAAACAGAGGGATCTAAAATAAAGAAAAAAACCCAGGCGAAGCGGAAAGGAAGTCCTGTCTCTGAGGAGAACGCGTACTGAGCTGCGGGGAATCCGGACAGGAGCGGTGAGGATGCGCGCGCGCCTCTCTCTACTCGCGCTGCTCTGCCTCCTGCACGCGGGGCGCGCGCACAAGTTCTCTGCGCTCACGGTACGTGCTGTGTATATTGTACCATATAATAATACATAAATGATGCATATAGAAAGATAGTTTTAAACCCTTCAACTCACATTTATCAGTATAAAAACAATATATTGCTGTTGGTTTCATTGTCGAGTTTCAAAGCATTCAACATTTTAAGTTAGCTTAATTAGTTGTGTTTACTTACGTTCGAGTTAAAGTGATTTCGAAATGTTACATGCTTATTTCTTGTTCTCGTTCTTTTTTAATTTTACAGTGCATGTCTGAGTGCTGTTGAATCATACATTTCAAATTCAGCAAACTAAAATGAAGTAGGCAAGCAGCTTAACAGAGAAACCTTTTTTATACATAGATTTGCTTGACTTGGCATCTGCAGCCATGTGAGAGTGAATTTTGCTTTTGCTGTCTTAGCTGCAGGGGGTCTAATATTTATATATCTCACACTATTTCACCATGTTCTGGAGAGACAAACATTGTGTAACCTCGTCTATATACATGGGCAGACTCTTGCTTTTGTAAGAATGTTATTTTTAGGCTACTGAATCTGGCAGAAATGCAGAGAAGTCATTTGCCTGCCAAGTTGTTAGGTACATGCTGAAAGTCTGGCTCATTCAGTGTTTCACTGACTGGTGAGGGATATGGTAAATACTAAAGTCTGGCCCATTAAATATCTTAAACTGGGCAGTTTTTAGATCACCAGAGCTGAAGAGCAGGTATAATAGTTACACTAGATTTTTCTAGGTGATACACACAAATACGCAGTGAATCACAGGTGCACTGTCAGTACAAAACCCCTTTTGGCACCAACTGGCATACCTGCTTAGGACTAGGGAACAGCGTGGGATTCACAAGGTTGCCAAATATGTAACTAGCTTTTGCGGGTAGTCTCGGTGTGGACTCCAGCCCGTGTACACAGACCTAAACTGAATGGCTGCGGGAAGCCGCTCCTCATTAGCCTGAAACCAGCGCCTCTGGCCTGGCCCGCTGAGCCAAAGCCACCAGAGACAGGCCTGTCATGCAGACAGCATGGAGCACTAACAGAGCGGGCTTTGATGGTGAAGTCCACCTGGCCACTTCTGGAAAACCAAATCCCATCCTATCTGCATGCCAGCATGTTTTGAGATGTGTCAATAGAGGAAAGGAAATGGTCCACTTTATAATCCATAAATGCTGGTAAATGGTCAATATTTATCCTCATTATGCATCCAGCAAGAAGGCTATAAGTTATTCCTTGTACCTTTGCTCCTTAAACAAAGTTTAGAAATAGGAAGAATGTGGAATTGTCCAAATTCAGTCCCTTTATGCTGCATTGTATTTAAATGTTAAAGATTTTTAACTGTTAGGTTTAATGAAAGAAAGGTTTGGCAAAAAGTTAAATAAAATGTCCACTTGCCTATATGTAGTCCATCAGCCAAGACATGTTTAAGATCCAAAATGTGCATATTTAGTCTAGAACTAATGCTGTAATGTTAACAAACACTAGAACTCAAAAGTCACCCAAATTACTAATCATAAAACAACACCCAGATCTTCCATCATAGATTAGAACCATTTAATGATGAGAAGAACCATTTATGCCTTCACATAATCAAAGTTTATTTTCTAACCATTGTTTTAAAAGAACAGTTTATGCATTTTTTTTAGCTTTTTTTCTGCAGTCTCACATTTGAACCATTAGAAAATAACCTTTGCCCCTTTATGACTTTTGGAATTAATGTATCAATAAAAATGGTTTAAAACCTCTACATATGTGTTGCCAATTGTCGGCTGCATTTTATTTAGCTGGTTCACTGTCGATACTTTAGATGTGCATCTTGCTACATTTACATTTAATAAAGTTTTTATCACATGCAGCTGAATATAAACGATTCTATTAAAGCTAGTTTTAAACTAAATCCTGACCCTAAACCAAACCTCAAATGTAGGTCCAATTTTAAACTTAACCCTAATGCTGTTTATAATTCAGCAGATAGTATGTAAATAATAAAGGTAGCTGCAGATAATCTGTTGGTGGGATCTTTGTTGGACGATCTTTACAATAAAGCATAATCACATTGAAATAAAAAACATTGCATTGAGATCTGTTGTCAGGTGTTTTGCAAACTGGATGAAAGCAGTCAGGGGCGTATCAAGCTTTCCAAAAGTGGGAGGGGTTTCTGAGAAGGTGATGCCAAGTTATAAATACAATTTAATCAATTTAATACAATATAATCTGACAAAAGTGGGGGGGATGGAATCACCTTTTAACAAAAGTGGGGGTGTTGAATCCCGAACCCCTAAACCCCGTCCTGTTTTATACACCCCTGGTCTTGGGATTTGTTTATTTTTGCCTCTGTTGTCTGTGTTACTCTCTATGGCTGAATTTGAATGTGCGGAGCTGGGTCTGATTCTATCAGCCCTGGCAGACCAGCTGTGCGTTAACTGTTCTAATGGAATGCCTGAAGAGCTCTTTTTCTCGGGTTGGGCAGCGCTCTGCTGCGGTTTTGTCTCTCGGGGGCACCGGGGGGAGGAGGTGGGGGCAGTGTGGCTAGTGGGACAGGCCCGTGAGGCTCTCGGCTGGCGCGTCTGACTGGTGCTGATGGGAGTTGTTAGCACCATGGCCAGAGATACAGTGGCTGTCAATGTTTCTCCGCTTGGCACCAACTGCCAGCTATGCAGTGCTCTAGTGAATGAGGGCCTATAATGATGTGGCCTGGAGAGCACCCACGGGACTGGGCATAGGAGACGCTGTTATTTGCTGGGGCAAAAGTACAAATCCGCCCAGGACATGGACAGGAGCAAGAGAAGGTAAACCTAGGTTCCACAGGTTCCCTGGCCACAGACCTGTCCCAGGGAATCCCAATTTCACAGTAATGAAGGAGAGTTAGTTTCCTAAGTCCCATGTTTTAACAGTGCAGATCCTTCAACGGGCCAGACTGGTGACAGCTGTCTGGATAAAACAGCTTCAGTTCGGCTCCACCTATTCAGAGCTTACTGAAAAGACTCATTACATTGGAAGTACAAATAGAATATGATACTAATTCCATGGCTTTCATTTACTTTGAGCATAATCTGGATATGAGAATCCAGATCTATATCCATTCTATATCAATGGTATGCTGGTATATTAATCAAGGTACATTGCTGTCATTGGAAAATTTGGTTGGCAGCAATGGCAGTGACTTTAAAACTAGGCCTACAATTTAGGCCATACATTTCAATGCTGCCAAAAAAAACTAAATAATTAGGAAAAAAACACGATTTAGTGGTAATGTAATCATGTTATTGCCCCTGTGAGACTTTTGTAGTACATTTGAAGCTTATAAAATCTTATATGTCTTATATCAGCGTTTCTCAAACTATGGGCCGCGGACCGGTGCCGGGCCGGGAGAGCATTGCTTCTGGTCCGCGGAGCCTCAGTTCTGCACCAATCAAAATTCAGTCAGATCCAGCTCTGATCTCAGCGCAGCAGTCACTGACCCGCCCCCTCGACTTCACGGCCCGCCCCAATGTTCAGCGTTCCTGCTCCTGTCTCTTTAACTCTTAACTTTTCACGAACACACGCGCTAAGAGAGCTATCAATAAATCATGCCGTGTTCAAAACAAGCTAGTCTGAATTCTTCCTGTCGGAGGCGTCCCCCAAATAGTGCCTTTCCTCTCCACGGATCTGTGCGAGACCGCCATTTCTGAACTGGTAGTAGAGGTTAGATTCTCCGCTCGAACCTGAACTCGGGTCAGGTTAATTTTTTTGGGCTGATCTCAGCTCTAACTGGCATGAAAACAAGGGACAGAAACAGAAAAACTCGGGACACTATCTCCGAGCGGCTCAGTCAGCACATCTTCCAGGTAGTGGCGAGAAAGCAGGAGCACAATTTTTACAACTTTTTGGTTGCCAAATTATCCCTGAGGATGATTAGACCTGTAATTTAATTTAGGTTTAAAGCCAGTCTGCAGGTTCAGCACCATTTTGCATTGTTAAATAGGGTATTTTTAAAAAGCATAGTGCAAAAATATATATAGACAAGTGTAAAAAAAATTAAATACAATTTTAAAAATAAAAAATAGTAATAATAATAATAATAATGATGATGATAATAACTCCAGCCGATAGATATCTGTATATTTACTAGGCAATAATATATTTGCTTGGAAATAATCTCAAATTTAGCCAAGGGACTCCTGTTAGAACATGTAAAAGCTTACATAGGCATAAGCCCTAATGAAACCAATACTAATAGTTTAAATAATATTAGTTGTATTGGTGTAAAATTAATGCAAATAATAATAAAGACAACAACAATAATAGTAATAATATCTGTCTATAGTAGCGGGTGGGGGCGTATGGGTTGTGGTGGTGTTTATACCGGGCCCTGTTACCCCAGAGTCTGACATGACTGGTCCCCAGGACTAATACGTTTGAGAAACGCTGTCTTATATTATCCATAATATTTGCATATTTTACCTTATAAGCTTGTAAGAGTTTTACTGTGACTCATCCGTTAAAGAATCCTGGCATTGAATGAAAGCTGCTGTTTTCTATTTCTAACAATGACTAAAGCCTCTCAGTGATAGCTTTCAGTCCCACACGTTCTAAATTAAAACGTGTTTGGTTGATACCAGTAGGGTCTCCAGAACAGCTCCTCAGGGTCACTAGTGGAAATATTTAATGTACAGGTGCATGATGCGGAGATATAGAATTGCCATTGATATTAAGAATTGGTGTAAATACTTCAGGGATAAAGTGTGTGTGTGTGTGTGTGTGTGTGTGTGTGTGTGTCTTGTTGTCTGTCTGTCTGTATGCATGGTCCGTGAGTTAACATAGTAGAGAACGAGAGTCCAAAGGAATGCATGGTGTCCGCCTCTGAGTGATGTGATTTAGAGGCCAGAACTCTGGCTGTAGACCCTAACCTCATTATTTGCCGGCCTCTCAGAGGATGCCTCAGAACTGACGCTAACAAATAGCCGTGGGTAGTTAAGCTCCGGGTGAAGGGTCAGCCAGGCTCACTCCTTACTTACAGACAGACAGCTAGGAATGTGGGAGGCAGTGTTGTATTGTACAGATGCACATCTGCATTTCTGTGCACACACATGCACACACACACACCTGCAAGTGTATATATTCACACTCATATTCTTAGTGCAACTGACTAATACTTGGCACAGACACTGACAGCTGCAGGTATTTAGGTACACTGGGCTTGGACAGACCTTGATCATTGTTTTAGAACCGCACACCATATTGGTGCACTATGTAGGTTTATAGTAAATGACTGTAGCTGTTCATCCATCAATGGACAGCAACCACATATACTGGGACATGGAGAGAGCAGGCCTGGGGCTCTAATGGCGGTTTGTATCATAGTTGGACACGTGGTCTAGCTGTTATTGTACTTTCCTGTGTGGTACACTGCTATACTTTTAATTGTTGATTTTAAATCAATTGTTTTACAGCCCCCAAATCAGCTAAAAATGCTAATGATGAAACAAGTGAGAAGAGAAATATGCTCGCCAAAAGTTAAGCCAAATAAACTTATTTATGTGGTTTCTGAGACAGTATCATATATTGTTATCTATGAAAATTGACAAAGGTCTGTTAATTTTGCATAATTTCATAATTTTGTCCATGCTGTGTTGTAGAAAACGTCATATTTCACTCTTTACTTTGCCTAAAGTGTAAAATTTGCCTCTGTTTCATGCTGTGTTGCTATTTCAGTAGCATATCTGCTGTAAAAAGAGTCCACATGTTTTACCACATTTCCACATTTAACTAATAATTTCTGCAGCGTGACTAAAATTTGGGAGGAATGTCTTCATATTTCTGTGAGTTGAGGACAGACATATTAGAGTTTATGGTCAGAAAGCTGCCGAAACCTAAGAAAAGCCTGATGGATTCTGTTGTGTTTTGTGGAAATGGTCTGTGCGAAAGGCAGCGTGTGTTATTGTTTGCAGCCCTGATGCGGGTGTTTGACTGGTCCCTGACAATCCTCTATTTCTGGCTGAAGCGTTCAAACGATCGAGCAGACGTCTTTCATTCCATTCAATATTTAACCTCTTCAAACAGCTCGTCCTTTTTGTGCACATTTGACAAATTCCATGCATGGCTAATTCACACACATACACACACTCAGACAAAAAGCCTTGCACCTGTGCTGGCAAATAAAGACCTTCTCCCTTCATTTCACACGGCTGCTAGCAGGGCTTTCATCGCCACTTTTTTCATTTCTCCGCTCGTCCTTTATGCCTCCTTTTCTCTAATCTTTTCACAGCAATTAAACGCCGTCCTCTTTGATTGAACCGATAGCCTAGTTAAAGCCTGTCACTTTCGTCCCTTTCCAGAGAACTGGAGACTAATGGTTCCCAGCTGAAACCCAGGAAGCCCCCACCAGGACATCCCACACATTCACACATCCGCACCAGCTCTCTCTCACTTTCCACCAGGGTCCCCGTTGACCCCTCTCAGCTGGGGTGTTAGGGGCCCCTCTGGGGTAGCAGAAGAGGGGAGGAGGTGGGCCCCAAGGGCCCCTTGTTCCTACCCGTAACCCTGCACAATGCACTCTCCACTGGGGGTCAGCTTCCAGATTGCAGCTTTCAGGCTCACAATGCTCTGCTGCCTGGAGGGGGTAATAGGATTTGGGGTTTGTGTGCTGGTGGGTCCCAGAGAAAGAAATACGTCAAAAATGGCTTATTCCTGTCCCGGCTGTGGCCCTAATTCTCTCTCGCACTTCTCTCAGATTGCCTCCCACAATTGGTCCTTGTGGCTGATTTCTGGTGCGGTTCAGCAAGTTGGTGAGAAGCAGAAATCAAAGAATGAAACAAAGCAGGAAAGGAAAACACAGAGGCTCATGACACATGATTCTTTTTCTTGCACTTTGTTCTGGCGGTTCTACTTCTGCGGCTGTATGCAGGAGGGAGCAGCCATAAGTCATGAAGGAGTCATGTGAAGTTGCCGGTAGTGATACATCAATGCCATCTAGGCTGTTCCCCCAAAACTCTATTGCACAAATACAAACACACACACACACACACTCACTCACTAACACACTTTAGCCATGAGCTCTTAGCGGGATGTCATGATAGAGGCTATTTACCCTTCCCTCCTAAGACATTCATCACCCGAGTGTCGGAGCATCATAGGTTAACATACATTCAGCCAAAAGACTATTCAGCCCTATTCAAAAGATGCATGTTATGTTTGAAGAGCATTAACCATGTGTGGACTATAGTGAACCTTGATGTCCTATTCAGCTAAATACACCATTCATCTGTCCTTCCTGTGCTGTCTTTGTCAGTGAAAGCCTTGTGATTGTCGAGCACTGAAGCCAAATTCAAGTCTTTCAGAGGAGCTGGACGAACCATAACTCATCCATAGAGTATTATTTCCTTTCTTTAGACAAGTTCTGTGCCATCTTTTGGTTATTCTTGTCATCCTTTTCTTAATGGCCTGTCTGCTGTGATGGGCCAACTTGTCCATGTTGGGTGGCAGAATCAGTTGTCCATTCATCCTTTTTTTGGGAGGTCTGTGACCAGCTGCTGAAGCTGTAAAAAGACCATGTCTGACAGACATTGTGGGTGGCTCAAGAATCTCTCCGAGCTTGTGAATGGGAGAATCTTAGCTTGGATTCGGAGTTTGCTGTCCACTTTGCGCCTGGCTCGACTGTTCCTGACCAGCTGAGCCCGGTGGTGGCCGTGGCTCCGTGTCCGACTCTGTGGGTATCGTTATTGGCATTATGGAAACGCCATGGTTGAGTTTGGCCAGTAACCCCTCTGCAATCAACTACTGGCATCCAGTCTTTTCAGGAAACATCAAAACAAAAACAAAACAAAGACACACACAGAGGAATAATGTACAGTAAACAAGGACAGTCTAAAACTTGAGGATTAAAGGATTAACTTCAAATAGAGACTTCAGCAGTCACAGAGAAGTAAGACCATGTAGGAAAAAAAACAGTTGATGTCATGCACAAGGGGCAGAAGTCTAGTGATCGATGAATAAAAGAAGCTGAAAGACACAGTAGGGATGAAGTAGTTTAGTAGGATGAGACCTTGAAGGAGATTTAAAGGTTAGGAGGAGAATGTTGTGCTTTATATATGGGAGGACATATGATACCCTACATTTAAGCTTTTATGCAAAGTTATGGGTGCCTTATAGAGAAGGACACTGCCAAACAATGGAGCCCATGGGATCGGAGTGCACCGATCGCTTGGTAAACATGAGAACCCTGGGTGCCAAGTTGCCACTAGGGTGGAAGCTAAGACTAGGGGCTGATGAGCTTGATTTGGGGTCAGCATTGGCAGTGGAAGGGAAGTCACTCCTTGCTGGAGCTAATCCTGGCCCAGTTTTGTCCTGACAACTCATTCTCACCTCCTGCAGAGGCCTCTGACAGCAGAGCCGTGAAAGACTGAGTGGAGAGGGCACGAGGGCACAGCTGCAGAGACGGAGAAAGGGGGAGGATGAGAGAGGGATAGAGAGAGATAGAACGAGAGTAAGACTAGGGGGAAGGGGCAGGGGCCTTGCTGACCCCAGACAGTGGGACACTGTCAGTCAGGAGTTCCAGCACAGAGCTCCAAACAGATAGACCCCCAATGCACTTGGAAAAGGGACGCTTTCATTCGCAAGTTAATATTCATTCGTTCTAAAATAAAGCGCGAAAAAAGAACGGGTGGGGGGGGGGGTGTTGGGGTGAAAGAGGGAGCTTGAATTGAGAGGGGGTATTGTTCTTTTATTGCCTAGTTTATATTCATATAGAGCAGAGAAGAAAAGAAGTCCATTGAGATCACAAATGACTTTCACAGAAAGCCAAAATTAGTGTCTTCTGATCCAAGTTTTTCACTCCTGTCTCATCAAATAGTTTATCAGGGCAGAAGCAAAAGACATAAACATTAAAATATCCTACGTGAAGGGTTTTGCTGCTGATGACTTCAGATCTGTCTCATCCTGTGCATCACCCATTTATAATAAGGCAGGCAGAAAGGAAACAGTACCGGAACCCATTTATCATCAGCTCTACCTACCTAGACAACCAATTTATCATAGCAAACCCTTTTCAAAGTGATGATTCTGCACTCCTTTCCAGTCATACTGCAGTGTACAGTCACACATTCGTAAAGATTTATCGTCATCGATGACAGAATGGCGAACACCAGTTTCTAGGTGTAACAGCTTGTTCCCTGAACCCCCGCCTACACTTCTCTGCCAGGGGCGCTCATATTTGTACTCTGTCACGTAGAGCTTATTTTCCCTGCATGTAATGATTTACCTGATTCGTGACACATTTTAGTGCACTTTTATTAAGCATATATCTATATATCTATGTATTACATGAATGTAAATTTGTAATAGCTTGTATTTGATATATATATTATTGCATGTGATGCTATTTTACAGTATTTTATATTGTGCATTGAGAAAGACACACAGAGAGAGAGAATCACTGACATAGAAGGTCTTCAGAATTCATTCAGGCACAAAGTTAACAGCCCAGCTTTCCTTTATGTATGTGTGCAGATGGAGTGGTGCACAGGTGTGAGAGTGACAGGCAGACAAAAAGCTTGGAGACACGTCACACCCTGCCAAGCTCTTTAGCTTCACTTTCCTAGACAAGACAAGGCAAGGCGGGTAAAACAGTCACAGTAGTGCGTGTGTGAGTGTGTGGGAGTGTGTGTCTGTGTGGTTTGGTGTGTGTGTGTGTGTTTGTGTGTGTTTATAACGTCTGCATGGACAGATTATTTATTCAGCAAAAGAGCGTACATTAGTATGAATGGCTCTGAATACTGAATACTGCTGAATATAAAAAAACCCACCTGGTGTTTTCCCCTCGTTGCACCTGTCTGACTCAGTGCTTCCTGTGGAGCAGAAAGAAGGATCAGATTGAGGATCAGATTTTGTCCAAAAACTTCATGGTTATCCAGGGGATCAGACATTCTAGCCAAAATAATGAATTAAACTATTGCTAAATAACTCGTCTCTACACTGGTGCTGCAGTAGTATCTGTCCTGAGATTTTTCTGACTTAAAGATTTAGAAACCCCTTCTGATGACATATCTTAAGGGTAGGAGCAATTTTTGCTTAGATTTTTGTGAGATTGTTTTATTTTGTAATAAAAAAACTGAAGCTAACATACTGTTAGGAGGCTAAAACTCTTGCGCAGCTGCAGTACTGCGGTGATTGTTGTATATCAACATTACAGAGGAATTACAGTAAATTCCGGACTACGGAGCGCACCTGACTAAAAGCCGCATACTCTTAATTTTAGAAAGAAAATACATTTTGTACTTGTACAAGCCGCACCGGATTATAAGCCGCATGTGTCTCACGTACGTATCAGTAACACAGATTATGTTGCTTATACTTTTTTATTGAACAGTGAAGGAACAACATTCCAACATCTCCTAACAGCCGGTAAAAATATACTGTATATATACTGCAGCCTAGCAGGAAAAAGCCTTCTTCATCTTCCTTATCTTCGTCATGGGCTTCCGCACTTGGGCTTGCCCTGGGAATACGAACCCTCCGGGATTGGTCCGGGAGTTTGACCCCAATGCGTCACCCCAATGGCTGCAAAGATGACACAGTGATGTCATAAACAATTGTTTAATATATAAAAAAAAAACATATATTAGTCGCACCTGATTATTAGCTGCAGGGTTCATTTTTGGGGAAAAGAGTAGCAGCTTATAGTCTGGAATTTACGGTAGTCAAATGACTAGTGAGATGAAAGTTCAACAAGGTAAATTCTTAAAGCTACCTGATTTACATGTTCTGTCTGTTTGGCTCATTTTCTATATTATCTTGCAGAATTGCTGTATTGTTTGAATTTGAGTTTAATGACAAATTCAAGAGTAATTCTAAAGCAAAATGAGTTGATTCATAAGCCTTAGATTAACAATAAGGATTGACTGACCGACACCATAGGGATTCTCAATGTTGCTGAATATTTATATTTTGTTAGTCAGAGACCGCTGATAAAAATATGAAAATGATATATAAAAAATTCCTTCAAACCAGATTCTGAAAGATATTAAACAGAGCCAACAAAGAATTCTATATTTTAGACCAAAATGACAGTCTAATAACAGTAAAATGCAATTTAAACATATATATTTTAACTGAAATGGTTAATGGTGGAATGAACTCCCTCTCACCATCAGATCGGTTTTCAAACATCGGCTAAAGACCCGCCGACTCAAGGAGCAGCTTGGCGACTAACCATCCCCTATTTCTCCTTACAAAATTAAAAAAAAACCTCCTTGCCTTCCTAACCACATTTTACATTCGTTTACAGGTGTTGTCTTATATGTCCTGATTGTTGTAGTTAGGTATCAGTAACGGTGTTGATCAGGTGTACTGAGCTTCAGTACCACAGGTGATTGGTGGATGTTGACTTAAATCTTGCTCTACAGGTCCTTGCTACTGTTGTGGATTACTTGAGCCCTGTTGTACGTCTCTCTGGATAAGGGCGTCAGCTAAATGCCGTAAATGTAAATGTAAATGTAATGTCCCTTGAAAGAATGAATGCACCTGTTTCCAGATTTAACATATCTCATCTCACTATCTCCCTGTAGTTTTTGCGGGTTGACCAGGACAAGGAGTGTAACATGGATTGTTCGGGAGCACAGCGGAAGCCCCTGTGCGCCGCAGACGGCCGGACCTTCTCCTCACGCTGCGAGTTCCTGCGGGCTAAGTGCCGTGACCCCCAGCTGGAGGTCATCCGTGGGCCATGCAAAGGTGAGAGTTCAGCATCCACGCTTGAGCTGTGCTTAAGTCATTCTCAGACCTCTCTAGGGTTAGGGTTTAAATTCATCAGGGATAATTGATCCCCTGGGTGCAGGGATGACAATGCGAGCTGACACAGACTGCCCCGGCTTGAGAGGAATTAAAGCTTAATTACTCACTTGACATTGTATTTTGAGGATGTGGTGCCAAATGAAGTGAAGTCTACCCAAATTTGTTCTTATTGGACCCATCTTCATTGTTGACGAGGGCCATGGTATCCTATGTCTTTGGGATGACAGTTACATCTCAAAGGAATAGTCTGGCCAAACTCAAATTCCTGCCAGCTGTAGTCAGTCAGCAAAGGCATGTTTGTTGTCTGGATTTTGCTTCTTTTTGTCAGCACTAGAGCTGCTGTTGGTAAGAAATATCAAAAATGCACCCCCGAAACTTCTCTCAACCTGCTCAAAATACATCCAGCGATTCATTAAGGTGGCACAGATCTGGATGTGAATACACCATAGCTTCTTGCGAGCTATAAAAATTGCCACCAGTACAACACACTACGAGTCACATTCCTAGGCATTTATCGCAGCTGTTCCCATAAAAAAAGATTTTTGATCAGTATTCTTAATGTGGTTTGTGAAAGAAGACCTTATTGTCTAATAGGCATAACATAAGGATCAGTAATGTATTAAATTTTGTCACATTTTATAAGTCACATTCTATATCCTAACATCCATGAGTCGGCATCCCTTGAATGAGTGTGTGGATGTGGTTTGAGCAGGTTGAGGTGGTGTAAATCCAGGTTTCCCAACCACTAGGCCTGGGTTTTTAATTGGGCCGTGAATCTAAAATTGAGACAGGCCATTGGTCCGCAATTGGTTATTTAAGATAAACTAATGTGGCCAAGTGGGCCTTGGCAACATGTTGTGATAGATAGGTGGGCCTTAATGTTGGAATGGTTGAGAACCATAGGTGTAAATGATATATTTTGGAAATGACACTGTGTGTTTTTAACTTTTTCTTATTTAACCACATTATTCTTGTAGTTCAATTTTTAAAAACAAGAAGCAAATTTTGGACACAAAACAGGAAACTAATCATCTACAGCTATTCAAAACTATTCTGTGCCTTTGGACCGTCTCACTTACTAACATTTAACTTCCACATCTAAATATTGATAAAATACTAAGATGTGGGCATAATTCTTAATACTTGCCATTGTCATTCATTGTTGCTGTTTTCATTAAAAGATTTTCAGGCCTCTATGAATGTCTCTGCTTTTGCATTTTACATGGCAAAATTTCTCTTCTCTCCACTCATGTCTTTTTACCCTTCTCTATTCCACCCATCTTCTAAGTGTTTGTCATGGTAAGGTAAGAGAACGCACCTGAACCACAGTTTAGTAGTTTAGCTATACAGAAAATATAATGTGTAATTTAAAGTGATAGTTCACCCCAAAATGAAAATTTGATGTTTATTTGCTTACCCCCAGGGCATCCAAGTCGAAGGTGACTTTGTTT
>JBBKCR010000141.1:18987857-18997967 GCA_037577295.1 Ladigesia roloffi | reverse complement strand
GCGCCTCACCACACCCCTTCTTTCCAGTGCCCCGCCCCACCCAGCGCATTGCCATCTGCTATAATCACAGCGCAGATTTCTAGCGGATAAATGCACGATGCGCTCGCACAATATAGCAATGACGGATTGCGCCAGTGACGAAAGCATGTTGCACCGTGTGTATTATAGGGCCCAATGTCTTAGTGGTCTTAGTGATGCAGACCTTCTGAAAAAGATGCTATGGATCTTCTGGAGAAATTAGTCTTAATCCTTCAGTTCATTTGCAACATATGATCTTCGTGACGGATGCTGAAAACAACACATTCAGTAACCATACATATTTTATATATGTTTATTTGTAATTCATATACAGTGAAATTGCTTATCTTAGAAACAAAAAAAATCAGGCATTTCCGGGGAAATACTTACAGATGTGTTCAAACTTTTTACAGTATCTTCTCAGTGGAGATGATTCAGGCCACGTCACACTTTCCAGTCTTCTCTAGCTCTCACTGGAAGTTTGGTTTCTGTTTTTCCACACAGACTAACTTTGGAGCCTTTCTCTTTTCTTCTTGTAGTCGTCACTCTTTTCCAGTGTCCCCTCATCCCATTGACCCATCTATCCAGAAACTTCTCCAGGCCTGCATCCACTCACACTCATGCAGACTGAAAGAAAACAGCTGTGTCTGAGAGAGAGAAAAATACCGCCTTTATTAATACAAATCTCATCATTTTTCTTTTTTAGTTTCAGTCTCTCTGTTTCCCTCTGCTCCCTCTTTCTGTTTGTCTCTTTGCATCTGTATCTTTTTTTTATTTAATTGAATTTCTTTTTTTCCTTTGTTTTCTCTTCTCCAACTTTTTATTTTTTCTCAGTCTCTCTCATTTTTGCCATTTCCATTTTTCTCTCTCCCATCTGTCTTTCTCTTTCTGTGTGTTTTTAGCAGAATGGGCAGTGTATCCCGCAGAAGAGGTGCCACCTCACCACCAATCTCAGGGTGTATTACACTATTTGCTCAGTGGAGAATATGAGTGTGTGTCATTGCTGAAATTGAATTTTGAAGTGCGCTGGTGGAGCTTCATTCTGTGGCTTTGTGCATCCTAGCCAAAACCAACTCATACCATCCAACTCCCCCATTTACCTCAAAGGTCGTCTGCTCTTGTCTGGACTTAGCTTTGGTCACTAAAACATTTTAACCATATGACTGGAGTTATTTTTCTTACTTTGCAACAGGTTTAAATTACAATACATACCTATTTAAATGTAAATACTAGGCCTACATTCAGTGAATTTTACTACAGCTATATGAGTGTACAAATTAGTCATCAGATTGTATTTCATACATGCAGTAGTTCAGAAACTGTTTGTGTGTATATATATATATCCACGATTGGCTGAAACTGCCATGTGAAAGTGGAAATATATATATATATGTATGGTGGCTTTGAAAGATAAAAACAGGAAAATATCTTAACACAGTTAAAACAATAACTGCTGTTGTTAATAATGTGTCATGCGAAACTGTTGTTAAACTATTTCTTACATAGTTACAACATCGTCAAGTGCATCTGCACTTCTTTTTTTTCTATATCAAGGAATCAAAAATGTACAAAAATGCAAAGATATTTTTCTTTTCACAATACCACTGTACACAAATGTTTTCATCAAATTCAGAACATAATACAAATCTGTTCTAATACTTACAAACACAATGATGGAAACAGTAAAAACGATTTCGACACTTTTGCCTGTGAAAAAATGAGTGAGGACTATCAAAACCTCAAAGGGTTAACAAAAGGGACTAGTGTCGGCCAAGGGGTGTGTGTGTGTGTGTGTGTGTGTGTGTGTGTGTGTATGCTTCAGACATGGCTCTAATGAGAGAAGGCTGTTGGTGTTTTTCCCAGCCACATATATATTGACAACTTCCGAAACATCTTGAGTTATTCTCTCTCTCAATCTATTTTGCTCTCTAACTTGCATGCAAACACACACGCACACACACACACGCACACACACACACACACACACAATTACAAACTTCCAGTTCATTTCCAAAGTTTCTTCTCCCTCTGGAAAAAGGCTCGTGCCACATCAGTCACAGGGCAAACCCAAGAAAATCTGCCTGTCGGCTTGAATTTACCATGTTTATCCTAATATGATTTCACAGGACTTCATGAGCATGGCTGTACATCTAGGGAAATGATGGTTAGGGGTGTGGACATGTGGAGCAGAGTAAATTCTGTGGTTGCGTCAAGTGGGTGTGGCCTATAGAGTAGCCATCCTTGTGAAAGACATAGACATTAATGAAGCAGTCAGCACAGAAATGTTTTCTTAGTCGCACCATATACAACACCTCAGCACCTAGCGCTGTAATTCATACTGCTTCTTAGGTCCATTCCTGAAGTTTTTCAGATGATAACAGCATCTTGTTTTTCTCGTTTAATTATATGGAGGATAAAATACACATTTATTGTGATTAAGTCACAAGTTAGTATCATCCAAAAAAGTATAGAAATGATCAAACCTAGAGCAGCACATGCTTTGGAACCGCTTAAAGGAATAGTTCAGGAAAAATCTTATTTACATATCTTTTCACATAAGGTATATAAATAAGATATTTACTACATTTTGCTTCTTTAGTTTTGAACTGCAGCTGTGAGGCCAACATTGTTTAAGTGTAAAGTGTAAAGTGTAATGTGACCATTCTGTCATACATGAACACACCACAGCACACAGTGTAAACAGCATGAGCGCCCAGGGAGCAGTATGTGGGGAGGTGCCACTAACAGTATTAGGGGGAAAAACACAACACTTCAGCTGTCACCTCATCGTGTGTAGTATTCGTTCATCAGGTGCCACTGTAGTCTGGGAAACCCTAGTAACTGTGGTTTACTGTGTAGAATGTCCTACTGTGAGCTAGGGGTGAACAAAACATGAAATTACAACTAGTGCTGTCAAGTGATTACAATTTTAGATCTAATTAATTACATGGTGTGGTGATTAATGAATCTAATTAATCGCATTTAATCGCACATACATACAGACGGTTTTTTTTACCATTTATTATTGAATAGATGCCTATAACTTAGGGTACAATGGTCATGACATTTTTATCACTGACTGAACCAAACCTATGAATTAGGTTGCAGTATAGCACAGATGTAAGTTTTGATACAATTCCTCGTTTCTCACCATTATCATCGCTATTTCAGCCCTATTCAGACCCAGATCACCCTGATGCTTCTCCTACCTCACTCAGCTCTCACACACTCCGGCCACAGCGCTGAGACTCCGCCCCTCTGGAGGTCTGAAGTAGTGATGGGATGTTCGGATCATTTTACCGACTCTGACCTTTGAGTCTCGTTAAGCAAAATGTACAAATCTTTTTTTGAGTAATTCGAGTCATTTTGTTCATTTTGGCAAAATTTAATTAAAATGTTACATGTTACTTCCCTAACACATCTACTGTTTACACAAACGGTGATCTACAAACAAGACAAAACTACAAACAAGACAAAACTAAAATGCTATAAGTAACAGAAAAGTTTCATTCATTGTTTACCTGTGTCTTTAATCTATGATACACTCAAATCGCCTCTTATCTGAAAAGTTTTCGCGTTTCAGGCATTTAATTATCACCTGACAGCCCATTTAGCTAACCAATACAGCCTGAGCCGGAAAGAGAATTGATTTGTTTGAGTCTTCGGGTTTGAGACTCAATAATTCCAATACAGAAACTATAGGATGTACCGCAAATGCGCATGCATGACTGAACTAATCACTAGTATGAGACGACTCGTTTTTCCAGAGTCACATTAAAGATTTGTTCTAAATGAACGAATTGTTCAAGAACAATCCATCACTAGTCTGGAGAGAGGTTATGCTAAAGCTACTACTAGCGCTCGAGAGTTGAACCGGGAGACGCGCGAGCGTCTTTTCCAAAAGGCAAATATTCCCCTTCAGAATATTCGTCAGAATCGGCAAAAACATTCACAAGACATCACGGGACTTTTTATTCGCCATTTTGGCGTTTTTTCTTCCAAATCTCACACAATTCCTTGAATGCTGTAAACTGAACTGCGCTGTCTGGCTGCTCACGCAGCAGAGATTTTGGAATAAGACTTTTTTTTGGTACGCCTACTTGTGGCAGGGCTTAAAGGGTTAATTGCATTAAAAATGTTAACATGTTTTTTTTTTATTAATTAATCTAATTAACACATAAAATTCCCAGCCCTAATTACAACACATTAAAAAAATGTCATGATATGCAAAATATCACGATGACAACGAAAAGCAACAGCAGCCCGTTCGGCTCATGTTGAAACTAGCAGTTGATCAGTAAGTACAAATTATATCACATTGTGGTCAGAAACAAATTGTGATATATTATGATTTGACTTTCATTTTTACTAGCTAAGTTGTGGTTTTATGAATGTGATTATTTTAATTCAGACATTTAGAGTCTGATTTTCACGGTCAGTCGCGCATTGTCTAAAGCCAGAAGTGCAGTCGTCTTTGGGGGAGGGGCCAGTGCAGAACAGTATAATTACAGCAGGAAAAATGAACTTTGCGCCTGGCACAAAGTTCAAATGGGTTGTCCTAAATTAGAAAATTAGTCATAGGTGTGTCTTGGACGTAGCATGCAATGAACCAATCAGAGTTCACACTCTCACTCCTTTTAAATAACCGGCGCATTGTCAGTGGCGTGCTGTGTATAATGAGGACATGAAGCAATGTTCTTACAGCTGCGTCCTGTCCTGTAGGTCTGCAGCGCCCCCCAGTGGCCGCTGCCAGGTTCATGACATGAGCTGCTGATATACATTAGAATTTTATATTTTGAGGACTGCAAAAGTTTTTTAAATGTGCGCCGCTGCTCGCTCCTGCTTATGAAAGAAGCTGCGTGTGGGTGCATTGTCAACCGGCGTCCATATTATAGCCTTTGAACAATGCGCGAATTACTAAAAAACAGTTTTTTCTGGTCAGTGCCGCAATGACTTTCACTTCTCATATTATAGCAAATTTGCGCTGTGCGCCTTACCACACCCCTTCTTTCCAGTGCCCCGCCCCACCCAGCGCATTGCATCTGCCATAATCACAGCGCAGATTTCTGGTGGATAAATGCGCGATGCGCTCTCATGATATAGCAATGATGGGTTGCGCCAGTGACGAAAGCAAGTTGCGCCGTGTGCATTATTGGGCCCTTATCCTCATAGCTGGTATGCCCATGATTACTGTGTCTAATGAAATGTGTCCACACTACATATACTGTTGTCTTGTTACGGTATCCAGCATTATGTTCTTTTTTATTGTTTGTTTATGCTGTGAATGAAATTAATTAATTAGTTGTTATTGGTTCCCATCTTACCTATTTCTTATCCTCCTTTAGATACATCCAGATGTGTGGCTGAGAAGAAGTATACAGAGCAACAAGCTAAGAAGTTATTTCCACAAGTTTTTGTACCTGTCTGCAACCCAGACGGAACCTACAGTGAGGTGAGGGCCTTGATGGAGACCGAAAAGTGATGCTAAGCATGTAATGCAAGATCCACTGAATGTCTTGGTCTAAATTATACTGTCTGGGGAATTTTGCTTCACATCATGTATGTTAATTGTCTGCCCAGAAACAAATCCAATGAATATATTGATTTTAAAGGAGCAGTCCCTTAGTTTTTTTTTAACATTTCTGCATGATGTAGGTGATGTAGGTGGTTAGTCATTTGAAATGCACCATTCCAGAGAAACATAGTCATGGTTTCCTGTGCTGTGGTGGCAATAGGAAACACATCTGAAAAGTCGAATGTCTCTAAAATCTTTCATGAACATGTTTATATTTTATAATAATAAAGAACTGATACAATAGCTGAATTATTGTTTGATAATAATTTTGTGAATATATTTGCCTATGTATTTTTTAAATTTATTTTGCAGTAAAGTGGTACCTGCAGAGCATTCTATAGCAAAATAGTCCACAAATAAAAATGTTTTTGGATTTACCACGGTTATACCTTCGTTCACATTAAAAATATAAGCTCGAATTACGTGCAGATGTATTTGTGTATTGTGTACATCATGACCCTTCAATTCACCACCACTGTAAACAAATTTCTCTGCTGCCAACTTTTCACATTAAACCACTCTACCTAGGCCGTTGAGTTTTACAGAACATTTTGAAAAATTGGAGGAATTCCTGTAAACTAATATATCTGTGTGTTCCTCTTTGTTTGTTTCTTTTGTGTCTTTATGGTTCAATATGTTACATATTTTATAAACAATTCCTTTGAAAAGCATTATTTGAATTATGCATTGAAAAATGGTCATCTAGGATCCCGAGTATAGTCACTTTTTATTCTTTCTCTTTGATCTCAGGTCCAATGCCACAGCTACACTGGCTACTGCTGGTGTGTGACACCCAATGGCAGGCCTATCAGTGGCTCGGCTGTAGCCAATAAGAAGCCTCGATGCCAGGGTAAGCATTTTTTTTATCTGGGATGACGAATTTGTTTTGTTTTCAAGAGACATTTTTCACTCTAAATGCAACTAGCTTAGAGGAAAAGTAGGCTATGGCCTTGTATTAACTTGTGCTCCCCATAGACCTTTTTTATGAGTATATAAACTGCTCATGTATCTGCCCAATTGTATTCTGTCCACTGACCTCACCTCAATCTGTTTTTATAAGAAATGAGTTGCCCAGTAGCAACGCAGCTGGTAACATGATTGCCTTGGCAACTCACTGGAGATTATATTATGCACTCAGATGAACCCTATGTACCCAACAAGCATGAAACACAGGCGGAGCTGCCAACTGAACAGTAGCCTAAAACCTGTAGCAGTGGCCTACAGACTTTTATTTTAATGGATTTTAAATCTGTGGATTATATTGGTGGTGGGAAACATTATTTGAGGTTTTCATTTTTGGGGAAAAAGGTCATATTCCCAGAAAGGGCCAGAGGGCCGTATTACCAGTGTCTTAAGAAAAGGTTTGTTTAGAGACTGTAGTAAATCAATCAAGATAAGGTGGAATTTTGCACTGTAAAGAAAAAATTTATACAAATAACAGCATCGGACTGCATCCTTGACAGTTACAGAGTAATCAGATTACAGGTACATACACAGATACAAATGAAGTGTTTTTGGGTGATATTATACACCCTCTGAACTTGTGTGGTTGTCAAAGTATAAGACCACCTGACTGGCTGATTGGGGCAAAGCTGCCAAAGCTGCTGGAAGAGCCAATAATTGTTTTTTAAAACTGCACGTATGCATTTGGATTTTCTTTTGCAATGGCAGCAGCCACAGCAGTTAGACAGAAGTGCAAGCCTTGAGCACATGGTGAAAGAATGTGCACCAACACAACTAAATCCATATGATCTCAAACAGTTGAGTTCATATGGATATAGTTGACAAGACACAAAAATGGACTGTGATTTTACAATGCACAAAGTCCTCTTGTAGAATCCCACTATATCTACATTGCTGAACCTTCTGTTTTGTCTTAAGCTTGTTGATTGTTGTAAATTTCTAATTAATTTTATAGATCTTACACCGCAAGAGCTTGTAGTTGGTAGCCAGTGTTAAGAGCTGTTTGCAGATGTTCAGTTCTGGTGCATTGTGGGATATTGCGGTTGCACTGAACCATTTGTTTTAGGTACCACATAAATATGCTAAAGTGATCTTGTTCAAATTAGTTTTATCTTTATTTATTTACTTTTAACTTAAAAAAAGGCAAAAAATCTTAATTATTGGTGATTCAGCAAACTATAAAAGAAAATGGCTTCAATGCTGGTTGTATACATTAATGGGACATCACTAATCACTAATCACTAATCACACCATACCACCAATGCTGAGAGGTTGAAGATTATCAAACATTCCTTCAGAGTCATGTGGAGCATGGGCACAGTTTTTTGAGCTGCCGCTAACAAAGCGTTATGATACAACTCAACACACATGGAGGAGAATGCCAAGCGCAGACTCAGTAGGGCGGCCTACCCAGCCTGAGACAGCACCTGTGCTCTCATGGACTCTTAATTACAGGATCAACACCTAGACTAACATTGTGGAAACTGAAAAACTGAGTGCATGTTACTAGTCTGTAAAACTGTACTATATGTCCAACCAAAAATGAACGTGTGTGTGGACCACTTGGGCCTGTACAGCAGGCAGGAAAATACAAACCTTCTCTAACTCTGACTAAAACCATTAGCAGCAAGCAGCCCCAGTTTGGAGCCCAGCAGGGGCGTTGAGCAACAGCAAAATGCTTAATCCTCCAGAGAACTAGCGTAAGAAGGCCTGCCAAAACTCTCACATAACCAAAGCCACCTTCCCCCCCTCACAGCCCCCAGCCCCAGGGGCAGCTTCAGACATGGACGGGACGATAATACCCTGAAGACTGTCACCATGAGCTGTGCGTGCCCAGAGCATGATTTGCGCGCTCGGCTTTGTGCGACTGCGGCAGCCTCAGTAAAAGGGTCCAATTAGATAGCTATTTTAATTGCACATGTGAGGGCTTAATCAATACAGCATGGACAGGCATCGGGAAACAGCTGTGCGTTCAGGCCACTTTCCAACCAACTGCACGTTTTGCGCCAGCATGGTGTCATATGTTTTCCTGCAGAATTCACAACACATATGCATTTGCCCATTTGGTGTAGGATGTTATCACAAATAGTCTAGTTCTTAATTACACAGGTGGCAAAGAAATACAGCCTACACAACTTACTTCAAAGATGCAGCTAGGGAATTTAAAGTTTGTTTTGTTCATTTTGCACTGGGGCTATGAGATTAATAGTTGACAATGGGGTGAGAGTATGATAGGCAACCTGCTTAACTTTTTTACAAACAGACTTGAGTTATTAAGAAATTTCAAATAGACTTGCTAATGCAAGTTTCTAACTCCATATAAAATAGACTTAGCTAAAAAAAAAAAAAAAGAAAAATACATCCAAATTCAACCTCCAAGACAATGTTTACTATGATTTTTTATTTTTTGGTACATTTTATGCATACTCTATATGGTTATCCTAAAGTAAACATATTCAAGGCAATAAAATGAGTTCAATAAAAGTGATGAAGGTAATATAAAATAATACTTAAAGAGAATCAAATCTCTTCATTCAAATCTCTTTATCATTTTGAGGCAAGTGAGGCAAGTGAAAATGATTGTGTGAGGAAAATTTACCCTTCATATTTCAGTCCAAAAGTAAAGAATCAAATTGGCTCGGCTCTTGGCTGACTGATTACAAGGAAAAATGGTTACATTTGGTTTTTTTTTGAAGAATCCTTTTACATTTTCAGTATGTCAACAGTTTATAAACCCTTATGCTACTCATTTATAATGTATGGTTAATATGTTGTTTTCAGGCTCAAAGCATGAGAAGGTGACTCCCAGAGAGCCAGGAAAAACAGGTACATACCTCCAGAGCAGCACTTCTCATCCATAAATCACTCACACATTGACAGTGTATGTTTGTGTGAAGCCTATTTGTCAGGGCCCCTCACTCCCATCATGTCTTTGCTCTTGTCAGTGTATGTGTCTTGTCTTGCACATCTATGCTATAACTGAACTCAGTTATGGTTCATATTGAAACTATCAGGATAAGATTCTAATAATTTTCATTCTAATGCTTTCTTACAGTAACTGAAACTCAAAGGTTGTTTTAGACTGTGTTTGACACTAACCTGGTCACTCTAATGCCATTGCTTTTCTTTCCAGATGAAGAATCTTCAGAAAAATAGAACACGCACATTATATACATTTAATTAGACAGATGACTCGACAAAATATATTTTGTGGTGTTGTTGGCGTGTAGAATTTTTTTTTTACTGCTGACTTTCTTTTCAGGGGACTCATTTTCAGGTTATTGCTGATTTTTCTACAAGTCTTCTCAGCATCTCTATAGTTTAGTCCTGCAAGTTGCCTCCATATTCTGCTTGTCACCATCCAAGTTTTATCACAAGCACAAATTTACACTCAGCACTGTATGTCTCCCTCTCACACTCTCTTACTCTCTTGTTTGTTTGTGATATTTTCATTCTCAGCACAGCAGTGACATTGACATGCTTGTGTGTGTGTGTGTGTGTGTGTGTGTGTGTGTGTGTGTGTGTGTGTGTGTGTGTGTGTGTGTGTGTGTGTG
>JBBKCR010000141.1:18971163-18981670 GCA_037577295.1 Ladigesia roloffi | reverse complement strand
AGAAGAGGCTTAACAACTGCAGTTTTCAGAGAGTTTGGAAAAGTCCCAGAAATAAGTGAGGTGTTTATAACCTCTAAGAGATCTGCTTCTAAACAATTAAACACATTTTTGAAAAAAGATGTGGGAAGTGTGTCAAGGTTGCACGTACTCCCCCTCCTCTCTCTTGTTCCACCTGGAATGCTCGCACCGAGCGTGGCCTTCATTATCTTCCGCGGATTCCACAAGTGAAAACGCCACTGCCCAGGCATTGAGAGCGGCGTTCCACCCGCGGACATCCGTCTCCTCGTAAGAGGAGCTCCCACCCGTGCACTACCTCTAAGGAGTGATCTCGGACACCAGGGCTCCATCAGTGTATTCTTTAATAAACCAAAACAAAACAGAACTGAAACAGGCTCGGTGGCCATCAGAAATTCAAACAAACCAAAACACATACACAAGACACACCAGGGGATGAGGCGATGGACAGATAAAGGAGGACTAGGACAAACCGTCTTAAATACTACACCTAACTAGACATAATGAAGTCTACACACAGGACAGGTGGAAACAATAGTCAACGTAAAACACAGATAAATACGGACACATGGTACACTCCAACCCAAAACTCTGTGTCAACATAAAAGTCCCTTCATCCAAACCAGTAAAACAAGAACAGTAAAAACCCAAAAGTGGTGGCCAAAACCTGCTCTCCAATCAGAATAAGGGTGCTGACCATCTGTGTGTTCTGGCCAGTCCACCCTGGCTGTGTCATTGTAATTTCTGACACTAATGTCATAAGTGGTCAGTGAATCTGATACTTTTTCCAAAAAAAAAATAATACTGTGCAGAAATGAAAGAGAAAAGATCATACAATATCTCAAGTTACCATATGAAGAACATTTCTTTAAGCAGCTCACATCTCATAACTTTGCACCAGTGAGGTACAGTTTGACTAACATGCAGGCATGGGACTTTTTACCATATTGGCAGAGTCTGGCTGGGCCACAAATCTGGGACATTACACCATGACAGAGGAGTAGTGAGTGGACAATTTTCTGAAAAAATGTTCAGTGGGAATGTATGGCCTATAGGCCTAGCATCATTATTTAGTTTATTGGTGCCATTATTTTTTTTTTCTTTGTCCCTCTAATTCTTTCTCATTCTCATTCACTTTGCACCTGTGTGAGATGGGCAGCTGTTGAGGGGCAGGCTGTGGCTCTGGAACATAACATTCCAGAAGAGAAGTCACCCTGTTAATCCCTAAAGCTTAGAATGCCTTGCAAGCACCCCTCTTTTCTCTCTGCCTCCTTCTCTCTCTTTTTCTCTCTCTCTCTGACTTTCTCTCTCTCTCTCTCTTTCTTTCCCTTTCTCTCTCTCTCCATCTCTCTATCTCTCTCTATCCCTCTCTCTCTCTCTCTTTCCATATATTTTTGTCCATCCCAATGGCCCTCCCATTCAGAGCAGCCCCTACTGCTACACCAAAAGGTAGGCATTTTGTAAATCAGATTAAAGGGACCACTCCCCTGTCCACCCCCTCTCAAAAAAGTCTGAAAATTTTAATCCTTGCAAAAATTCCCCAATGAAAGCAAATATTGTTCATTCCACCCTGGAGGCCACAGGCCTGAAGGAGGACTTGGGAATTAAAAAATCTGCTGGAAAGTGAAGCAAACACTGGATACCGAGAGCAAACAAGGAAGAAAACTGAATAAAATATATAATAGAGACTGAGAGAGCAGTTTAAACACATCTCAGTTAATGTTCTGTGAGACATTTTGATCTGAAATCATTCTTACATATTCTTAAATTTTTATTTAAATATTCCTTCAAAGACAATTCAGTCAGTCCATCTATGTTTTACAACGTTTCAGCAACATCAGATTAGTTCTATAGTAGCTACACTTTCTGCATTTCAGGCATGAAATTCCAAAACAGTTTTTAATGTTGCCATTACTTCTCACAACACAGTGAAATCACCAAATAATAAAGCATTCTGAAGGTGTTATTTTGTCCCATTCTTCCTGTTAACATGTTCGATTTCAGTAGCTGTACATTGTTCTTCTGTGGCCTTGCCTTTGTAGAGTGTGCAGAATGTGCATTTGCATTGTCATATTAGAAGAAAATGGCAACATTCTGGATAGCACTTTTTGTTATTTTTTGCACACTAAAATGTTTTGTTTCATCTTCAGATTGTAGTGCTTGACAAAGGTTTTCCAAAGTAATGCCCTGCCCATGCACTTATTTTAGCTATTAATGAATAAGGTTCTCAGAACAACTGTATTAGTTACAGACTCTATCTTGATAAACTCCACCCATGTGTTGAATATCGGGGGCTGAACAAAATCACCACCATCTTCTACTAAACAACAGTGCCCTGGATGACTCTCTCTGGTGCTTCCATCTTCACCAATTTGGACCTCAGGAATGCATACAACCTCTTTTGCATCAGGGAGATGGCCTTCATAATTTCCACTGACCAGTATCAAACCCTAGTTATGACATTCGGACTCTGCATCTGCTGTATTTCAAAACTTCATTTATGATGTTCTCTGGGACATGTTGGGATGCTGGGTGTTCGCTTACCTTGATGACATTCCTCATCTACTCCAAGACCTTATTGGAGTACACCCAGCATGTGCAGTCCTGAAGTGGTTGTTGACCCACCAACTGTTCATTTCTGTAATTTTCTGTATGTGAAGTACACTTTCCATCAGCGCTCCACATTCCTTTATCATCAGCGCTCCACATCACTTTATCCAGGGCTTCAGTTCAGTTGTGGCTTCTCTCATTGCCCTTACCAAGCCTTCGAATAACTTCAACTGCCGTCTATCTTCTTGCTAACATTGGTAAGACAGAGCAAACCAAGCAACAACTGGAGCGTTTGATATATTTTGAGATGTTTTTTACTGATAGTCATTGCTCCTTGGCCCATTACCTAATATGGCCCAAGCACTCCCATAACCCCAACACCTTGTCTGTCAATGGGATCTGTCCGTTTGAAGTATGCCATGGTTTCTTAACTTCAATGTTCGACCATCAAGAGCCGGAGGTTTATTTAATGGTGGCCCAACTGTCGGCACCCTCCGCCATGACCTTCATCTGCGCACGGAATCACCTAAACTCTCACCGTGCCCCACAAGATCACCCACCAGACTAACCCTGTAACATCCCAGCTCCAGCTGCTTGCCTCCAAGCGGTTCCATCCCACATTCGCATTTCACAACTTTTCTCCTCTGTTTTCCCAGGACCCAGCACCTCCTCCATCCAGGAATATCAATGGTGGTCCTGCCTACACCATCCCGACAATCCTCAAATCATGACGCCATGGCCGGGGCACCCAGTACCTCGTTGCCTGGGAAGGCTACAGTCTGGTGGAACAATCGTGGATTCCTGGGCGCTTCATCTTGGTCCATCTCTAATCAAGGACTACAATCTCGGGGTCTCCTCTCAGCCAGGTCCGTCTGCAAATGTTCCTGGAGGAGGAGGTGGGGGTACTGTCATGTACACCAGTCATGTGACATGAATGAGGCACAAGAATTGATGTGGGTTACATGGTTTATAAATGCTCAGACATTGACTACATGCTCTCCTCATTTAATATCGACTCCAACTGGTACCATTAGCACCCCAGGATTTTTTTTTTACCATTTATATGAGTGAAAGAACATGGATTCCCAGTGGGAATCTCTACTGTGTGGTTTACTAACATGTGAGTTCACACACCACGCTTCAGTGAGCAAATAGTTTGGCCAGGTTTGTGACCGTAACATGTTTTTTAAGCATTTCAACTCAACAGTTTTTTGTTCTTTTTTTCACACAGTGACCATAATCCCGCCTTTCATGTAGGAAACATTATTTAAGAAAAGTATACTAACATTATGTAGGAAAGCTAATATTTTTATGGAATAGAACAGTATATCTAAACCCTAGTCCTGGAAGCCCAATGCTCTGTTTGCTCTCTATGTATAGTCCTCAAACTCTGATAAAAAATCAACAGCAATAGAAGAATACTTCAAGGCAAATTTTATAAATAGCATATGTGGCATTGGTTGAAAACAATATTTTGATAGTTAATATGTATAATTGTAAATAAAAAAACAGTAGTATGCAATAAAAAGCCTATGTTAATATGTAAGTCTGTATCTACATTTTGCCAGTCATTAGTTTTGAATCTACTTGGGTCATTATTATTACTCTGCAAATTTTCAGTGGACTTAGGATAGTTTAAACACAATGTGATTCTTCATTTGGGTAGTGAATGCCTGGCCAGAGTTACAGTGACATAATATGCATTTGGAAGTGTTTGCTATAAACAAGCAAGCAGTCAGAGTGAGATAAATGGAAGATAAATGTTCAACAAACACTTTTCTACACAAGTTTAAACCTGCATGCTTTAACACCCACTTGACAGAAGGTCAAAAATTCCATTCAGGGTTCTCTTATATGACTACAATGAAGCACATAATGAAAAAAATGTAGGAAAACAAGCAAACAAAACAAGGGAAAAAACATGGCAGACATGGGCAGGGTTTTGTTTTGAATTACTCTGATGTTCAAAGCTAATGCTAAAGGGACAATAAGCATTACAAAAAAGAACTGCAGAAAGATTTCAGGTTGATGTTGAGAAAGAACTCTTATCACACTTCAGTGGTTACTGTATCAGTCAAATTTGGAGCAAAATGTACAGTACGTAAGTACAGTAAAGTAGCAAGAATGATACAGTAGAGACTAAGAGAGTGTTATTTTCATACATTTGCATGGATATTATCGCAAAATGCTGTGTGTGAGACTTTGTGTGTGTGTGACTCTATGTATGTGTATCATTTCTCTCTCCCTTGCACTATAATTGCTCTGCGTCCCAAAACTTGTGTCTTTTCTAGATACATTTAATTAACATTTAGAGCTTAGATCAGGCCCAAAAAATTAAACACGACCCGACCCGAGCACGTGTGTCTGAGCCCGTTCTGACACATTTTCAGCCCAATCCCGGTTTATATTAGAATTGTTTTAATACGTGGGCCGTTGTTACACACATTCTGAACTGTGGGTGCGTTTGGTAACCTGACACTCCGAGCTCCCAGACATTCACATGCTGGATCACGGGCTCGGTCCGTATTCGGGTTTGGCCAGAGAATCTAAAATATAATTGTGCCTTTGAATGGACAAAAGTATTGGGACGTAACGCCGTTCAATTCGAGCTACCTTTAATATTTTCTCGCCTCCATATCATACAGGAAATAACGTTTCGTTTCGTTTTAGTCAACGAAAATGAAGAAACATTTTAGCGCAGTTTTTATCTTGTATACCACGTTTAGTCTCGTTCTTATTCATCAACACAACTACATTACATATTAAGTTTCATTATTGTCACATGACCAGCATATTCCCCGCGTCTCGTCTCGTTTTTGTCACTTGAAAATTGTTCGTTGACTAGGATATTTCATTATACTTTTTGTTGCCGAAAGCAACACTAGTAGGGGCTCGACATATGAGGGGTGGTTCTATTTTTTTATTCTGATATCAGGATAAGGGAGCCATCCAAATGGCTCAAAGATGCAGATGATTCTGACACCAAAATCTTTCAGTTGACTCAAAGAAAATATATGTTTTTTGGGGCTTGGAGTGTTTTAGGAGCAGTAGGGACCCAAATGGAAAGAAAAGGATTGCCATGAGTTTTTCATAATTTGTCCACTTTAGGAGTACAATTCTAAGGCATTCTAACTAATGATCTAACAAGTCAAGTCAAAGGAAATTCAGGTAATATCCCATGTATATAAAAAACATTTTTATTTTTACTATTATATATTTCTATTTTCATTATTATACATCACACTAAACATCAGCTGCAGACCAGTGGCTGAATGAAACGTCCTTTCCTTTCTCTGTGTGCCTTGATTTTGCCTGAAGTGTTGTGGCCTTACTAAATATGAGAAAATTTGTCTGGCATGTGGATTAACTAAACCGATCAGTCCAAATCAAGGAAATTTGCCATGGCAGACATACTACATTATGCAATACACTCAAGAGCTTAATAGAAGAATAACATACTTGCTCTTTGTTTCCATTCCGTGCCGCTATTGTGCATACATGGCTGTAGTCTAAGCAAAAACAATTTCATTGTATTCGTTCATCATAAACCATCTTCATGGAGTGTTTACCTTCTCCCTTTTTCATTCATAACTACTATGGAATTGTAACCATAGCAACTAGAGCTTGTGCTGTTGTGCAACAAACGTAATCACTAGAATCAAGACTAAATAATCTTACAAAAAGGTGACCTTTGTCTTAAAAAAAAGTAACATCTTGAGACATCTGATGGGCTTGTTCTATATAACCACTAGCATGATAGGAAACTGCAGGTCTTACAGTCAAACTGAAGCTCTTGCAGTCACACAGACGTATCCGGTGCACTGAAAATCAAGTGACCAGAGCAAATAGAAGTATTTAGCACAACACATTTTCAAATTTTAGAGTGTAACTTCGGACGTATACAGTGGGTCTATATAGAGGGTATGGAAAAGAACCACCCTTTTCATAATATTTGCACATTGTTGCTTTGCAACCTGAAATGATGACACACATGTGCGCGCACACACAAAAACACACACACACACACACAAAACAATTTTCCAGCTGTATCTTCTCAGTGCAACCCGACCAAGTAAAAGATAATGTTACAACAGAATAAAAAAAAACTAAGATAAAAGATCACTCCTCTGTGATCAGTGTCAGTACTGAAGAACATTTTGCTTTGTTTTCTGCCCTGAAACTGTTGGACCACGTCTCTTCTCGCATCTAGACTGTGTAGTATTTGCCCAGAACAGCTCAAGCTCTGTCAAATTGGATGGTGACTATTGGCGGACTGCACTCTTCATGTGATCTTCATGTAAAAATCTTCTCAGATTTTCAATAGTCTTTTAGTCTGGGCTCTGACTAAGCCATGCAATGACACTGATTTGGTGACACTTGATGTCTGATTTGGGTCATTGTCGTGTTGGAAGGTGAACCTTCTTTGCATTGATAACTTTCTGGCAGAGGGCAGCAGGTCTTCCTCAAGAATATGATGTTTTTCTTTCTGTCCTGACAAGTCCTGTAGTCCCTGCTGCAGAGAAACCCCTGCACAGCAGGGTGTTACCACCCATATGCTTTATGGTAGATATGATTTTCTTTGGATGGTGAGCTGTATTGGCCTACTACCAGATGCCAGGTGTTAACAACTTTATACACTTGGCTACAGAATTCTCTAAATGCATTTGGCACTGCTCAGTCTAAACTAAAGGTGGCCCTTCTTGAGGAGTGGCTTCTCTCTTGCAACCCTCCTGTGCACATTTGTGGAACACTTGTGAAATTGTGGTCACAAGCACACAATGACCTGTCTTTGCCAAAGAATCCTGTAACTGCTTAAAAGACAGGCTACTTGGTAGCCTCTTTGACCATTTTCCATCCAGTTTGGAGGAATGGCCTGATTCAGGGAGGGTTCTGAATTACCAAACATATTCCACTTCTTAATTATAGCCTTTACTATGCCCCTAGGGATTGACGAAGCCTTCGAATTGATTTTGTATCCATCTCTTGACTTGTGTCTGTCTACGTGTTAACTGAGATCCTGCCACTTATAGTTGATCATTTGATTTCATTTGTACTACCAAGCACTCCAGGAATTTGTCCTGAATTAATTTAAATGATAGTTTATCATGGAATCAATCAGCTTGGTATACAATAGAGAAGCTGATTAGTCACACGTGATCCATAAAGTAGGCAAGTTTACCCTTTATCTCTGTGACTCTGTTTTTTATTTTTATATTTTTGCACTAAGTAAATACAGCTGAAAATGTTTGTTTATGTGGATGGGTGTATATATGCGTGTGAGTTTGTTTCAGGCCAAAAAGGAATAAAATGTGATTATTTTGAAGGGGGTGATTCTTTTCTATACTGTATGTGAAAATAATTGTTTAATGATACATTGTAATGTTGCCAAGAATGAACAGAAAAAGATGTGTCATCAAGCATCAAGATGCTAATTAGTGGCTTCCCCTATTAATTTATATAATAAAAACTGACTATATTGAGCATTACTGAATCTTTGTTTTAATGCATAATGCTAAAGATTTTGGCTAATTGGAATTTTTTTCTTAATCAAATAATTAAACAACAACAACAGCAATACTAAATAAAATTAAATTAAATGCTATATTCATATACAGCAGGATATACAATAATTACTGCCAGGATAAATCCATGTTTTTCATTTGTTCCTTAATTCTTTTTTTATATGAGCTATTCACAGCTTTTTACATTTTGTCAAAATTGGAAGGCCAATGGAAAAATAGAAATGGAATTAAATAACTTTTTACCTTTAAGCTTTTTTTCAACAGTAATGTTACCTATGACTCAGGACAACTTGAGCATGCCCAACAAAGAGTTTATTCATGCATGTGTTTCAGAACCAGTGTGAAGAGCCTGCATGTCTTTCAGAAGTCAAGAGAGCCAATCTCAGAGCCTGGAAGGGGTGCACAATCTGCTGATTTGTGTATGTCTAACACAATCAGGTTGATTTCTAACATTAGTCACTGGCCTATCTCAGAAATCTTTCCACTGTTTCCACTGCAGCATCTCTGTTTAAACTTCATTGCAAATTCCATATTCTACCATACAGTGAAGTCCAGGGGAGGATGAGTTCCTTTACTGAGTCCTAGTTCATCTCCTTATTCCTCCTTGTGTTCTTAGAAAGTCCAACTTAGTGCCATCGCCTCAGTGGTTTGAGAGTGTTCTCACACTAGGCACGGTTGCCTTAAACCAGGCCCGGGTGCGATTGTCCCCCCTCCCCACTCCCCTCTGGCCTGCACTCACATACGGTTTCAGCGTCCATGCCGGAGCTCGCTTATGTCATCATGGTGCTGCGGTTTCAGGGTAAACAGGCGGAGCGGCACTATCGTTGAACGCACTGTAGTCCATCGCTCTGGTTATTTGTTGATAGCAATTTTGGGTAATTTGTTCTGCGGTGGTCCACAGCCCCCTCACAGCCTGTTGCTAAACATGTTTATCGCTTTAGTGGCACAAAATTCTTTTTGCGAACGTCGCAAAAGGTGACATCACGCATCCTGTTCTGTGCTCCAGCACGGTTAGCGCTCACACTACAATGTACCGCGCCCGAGTCCAACCGAACCGCACCCTGGCGTACCTCTTCCAACCGGGCCAGGGCCGGCTAAACGAACCGCGCCCGGGCATGGAGCTCTCACTAGACAAACGAACCGCGTTGTGGTGGTCAAACGTACTCGGGCACGGTTCAAACTGCCTAGTGTGAGTACACCCTGAATCAGCCATTTTGGTTGCTATGGAAAATACTGCTGTAGAAACAACGTCTAAATAAAAGACAACTCTACCACATTTACATGCTCTATTATACTATCCCATTAGTTATTTGCAAGGTTAATTCGGTGTATTTAAGGCAACCATGGCAAGACAATGTAAGTTATATAAGCATTTTTTGTTTTAAAACATATTCACACACCTAAAATATTATTAGTTTTATATCCATTTTACACTTTATTCTCATAACTATGATTCAACAAAAGCCTGCTCTTTATGTCCTTTATGTAAGCGCATAGCTCGCTTCTGAAACTAGCTTAAAGTGCCCAAGGCCTGAGTGCAACCTCAAACACCACAGACAGTAAACAGGCTGGTTAATGCCCAACATGTAGCCATATATAAGCACACACAAGCATACACTCACACACACACCTCCTCTGGGCAGGCAGTGTGGGTAATGAGTGTGTTTGCTTACCCATTAGGCCTCTCTTCAGATGTTAAAAGCAACACAAGCCACACTCTCCCAGTGGAGGAGCTTTCACTCACATAAACATCTAGAGAGAGAGAGAGAGAGAGAGAGAGAGAGAGAGAGAGAGAGAGAGTGAGAGAGAGAATAAAAACATTAAGAAATCAGGAAACATAAACAGAGATAAAATAATAAAAGATTTCATCATAAATAAAAGAAGATTGAACATGCAAAGAATAACAGATATTTAAAAGAAGACAGAGGAGAACTGTTCAGACTTTAGCAGATTTTTAAAACTGCTCTCAAATCTGGAGGGCAGCTGGTTCCAGAAGTGGACAGTATAGTTGCTAAAAAACATTTCACCATGTTTAGTTTCAGCTTTTTTCACCACTAGCTGACCTGCACCTGCAGATGTACTAGACCTACCAGAATTAAATGCATCAAACATATCAGAGATGTACACCAAATGGACAAAAATATTGAGGCACACCTTTTAATTATTGAATTTATGTGGAGCCTTACTTCCAGTGAAGGGCAATCTTAAAGTTTCAGCATACCAAGACATTTTGGACAATGCCATGCTTCCAACTTTGTTGCATGACTGTGCCCCAGTGCACAAAGCGAACTCCAGAAACACATGACTGGATAAGTTACAGTGTGGAATAATTTGACTGGCCTGCTATGACGGTCACCGTCATATGTGTTGGTTTCTGTTTGGGTGTTTAGAAGAAGGGGGACTTTTATTTTGACACGTGT
>JBBKCR010000141.1:18918036-18932343 GCA_037577295.1 Ladigesia roloffi | reverse complement strand
TGCAGACTGAGCAGGACGTCACTTCTCCTACGACCTCAGTCTCCATAGTAACCCAAAATCTCCTGTTTACAAGAGTTTGGCTTCTAGATTCTCGCGCAGGACAGACTTTCAGATAAACATTAGAACATTTTGACTAAGGCATTATCTTTTACAGGTCAACATGACGCCGTAGAGACTGGAGCCTCAGATACTAAGAATATCACTGGTCACTGAAACAGTGAAATGGATAAATTAATAAAACAATATTCACTGAAAAATAATGTATCATATGAAAAATAATAAATGCTGATTTTTCCGCAACCAGTGAAAAGGGGTTCTCAGGCAAAAAAAGGTTGGGAACGACTGCACTAGAAGACTAACTCCTGACAACAGGATTTAAACATTGCAGGTTCATAAGTAAAGGACTAGTAAAGTCTGTCTGTGGTGAAGGTAGCCATGGCCTAGTTCCATAGTATCCATGTAGAGATCAAACAAGTTAGCTAGATTTGCAAAATGTTAGGTATAACTTCATATTGTAGACAATTTGTGGATTTTAATTTGGTGTTTGTCCTGTTTTTACAACAACCTCTACTGCTCTGGAAAAACGTTTTCAGGTGCTGATGTTGGAAGACATAAACTCCACTCCAGCTAATGGCTCCATCAGTCCATTTCCAATCTTCCTCAGCAAAATTCTACTGCCTTCCAGCTATTGCCTGGCATTAGGCAGCATGAACAAACCTTATACACTTTTAATTCCATCCCTGTTTCTATCAAATTCCAGTCCCATCACCAATCCCTCAGCATCCTGAATACACTTAGAATCCGTAAGCCAACTGTTGATATACAGTTTGTGTAAGTTGTCAGTTTTTGATCCCTCAGTGTTTACCTGAGCGTGTATTGAGTCTGAACTCTGTGGGACCCTGGAGAGAGTATATGAGAGAAGCCTGGCCAAACTCCCTTGACGCGTCTAGATCTGTGGCCGTCACAAACAACACTGTTGCACCTAAGAGAAAGAAAGATACAGAGAGAGAGAGAGGGAGAAAAAATTAAGTTAAAGACAGAGTGATGCTCCCTGGACAAACACACAGACAGAGCTGTAGAGCAGACACGTGAATCTGGATTATAAAGTGTATTGATGAGTGACAGTGAGAGTGCTTATAGATCCAACATTATGACCGTGATCCGTACACACAGCTGTATAATTACACTAAATTAAGGCCCTCTCGGTCTACCAGATCCAACTCATAAGGGCAACACAAACACACATACCTTCGTTACGTACCCAGCACACACTATATACACATAATATACTACATGCACAAAACGTCCACACACACTCAGAGGTCCAGAGGCTTAAACTTGCTGTAATAAACACACTGCATAGCTAAACACCCCACTGCTGAAGAAGACAAAATGAATAGTTGTGCAACTCTCACTCCTCAAAAACCTTTGTGTTTCTTTTTGATCCTCTGACAGACACAGAGTAGTCTCTAGAAACTTGCCTGTGATAAGAGTCCTTTAAATGAATGCATGTGAATGACAAGTATCCCCCCGCCCACTCTCTCTCTCTACACTGGACCCTTAGGTTCTGCAGGTGGCTTGCACTCTCACACAAAAAGGTGAATACGTGATGTTAGTGACCATGGCGGATGAAAGAGACACAAACTAACACCATGAATTATGGGGATGATAGGTGCTTAGAGTAAAAAAAAAAGATTATTATACCACTAAATATTTATATTGAAATACTTTACAGGGATGGCTGATGCTGTGGGAGGTCTTAGGGAAAACATTGTTTATTTATTTTCATTGAATTCTAAATGCTTCTTCAGTGAAAAACTGATAAACATATTCAAGCTGGATTAAACCTTGTATCGCTAGTTCATGAAAAAATGGGGAAAGTGAGGAATGTGAAAACATTAGTGAACAAAGAAATAAAACTTGTGTGCTGAAAGAAAACCTTATGGTATATTTTTCCTTCTGCAAAACAAGGCTTTACACACAACAATAGTTTTTTGTCAAATCTGAATCAATAAAAAAAATGTACCTGCAACCATGTTCTCTGGGATTCTAACAATGTATGAAGGCTGACTGAATTCAGGAGGGTTATCGTTCTCATCCTAAAGAGAAAGAGAAGAATGGACAGAAAGCTGAACATTTGAACAAAAACAACAATAACAAAACAAAACAAACAAACAAAATATACATTTATTTATTTGTTTATTTGTTTAATTTTATTGTTTACTCCCTTTTAATAAATACAAATACAGATACAATTAGAGGCCGCTGTGCACACCCCTAATATATAGCTGCAACGATACACTAAACCCACAATTTGGTTCGTATCGCGATTAATTTGCAGTGGAGGGGAGGAAAAGTTCTGAGGCGCCATTTTGTTTGGAGACCCCATATCTTTACTGCAAAATTATAAACCAATATTCGCTTAAATACCACGTCCCTTCCATTCATACTAAGAGACGAGAAGTCGAGTTGAAGGAGTCGACTCGTCTCTCTCGGTTCATTGCTCCGTTCAAACAAAAGAAACGCTCCTCCCAGCTGCCCGGAGCCACAAAACTCGTTAAAAACAGCGGCGGAGCTCGAATTTTATACAGGGGGTGGTCACTGCTATTTTAGGGGGGCCTCACACACACTACTCAAAGTTTAAATAATAACTAATGCACGGTTCTCGGTCGTCTGAGAGGCGGACCTTCGGAGACCGGGACCCATGACGTCACCGAGACCACCGGAGCAGCGCTCCGGCCAAATTCAGATTCAGGTTTTATTTGTCACATACAGTGTCACACACAGTACAACATGCAGTGAAATGCTTACTGCAGCCCGACCTTAAAAAACTGTAAAGAAAAACAATAGAAACCGCCTGAAATGCAACAGCATCAGGAACCGTCGGTAGCAAATAAAATTTTGGGGTTTACATCATTAATGACTGACAAATGCAGGATTTAAGTGTATTTCTCCAGTTATGTTAAAAAATGTACTGACACATTGGGAAACATTTTGGGGAACTACTTATGTAAAAAATAATAAACTTATGGCTTTAAAATGCTATTATTCATAGCGGGATAAATCACTGAACAATTTGGACCTTTACTAAGAGGTACAAAGGCTATAAGTGAACAGTAAAACGAGGCACACAAAGCAACCTTTTCCCTGTTTCACCCTAATTCCACTTTGTGAGAACAATGCATGGACACAGTGATGAGAAGACTCCAACCCGAGCACACACATACAAACGCAGAGCCAGCTCAATGCCTCAGCTCCCCGTTGTTTCACAGCAATTGAAATGCATCTAATCATACCCCTGATAATGTGACAGAGGAAATGTCAAAGAGAAATATCCGCAGATAAATTAGTGGAGCAGAGCAGAGAGTAAGTGAATTAGTGGTTGAGGCACAGACACACACGCACCCATCCATGCACACACGCACACACAAACACACACACATCCCCACACACACACACACTCTGGTAGGGCAAAACACTAAGTATGCAATACCAGGTATGCAGTATATTTCCCACTGTCTCAGTTAATCACGTTTTATCCTCTTTGTTATGATACAATTCATTTTTTCTTTTGTTGCAAAACATATTGTGAAACATATATTTGTACGTGTGTGTGTGCGTGTGAATGTGAGATCATTGAATAGTGGCACATGAGCAATTTAAAAAAATTATTGGAAAATTGCCTTTTCAGCATATGGTACTGTATGATTTCTATTTAAGGTAAGATAATTTATACAAAAATATAAAACTGCAATCACAAATGTGCAATCATATCCTACAAACATCCGTCGTGTGTAAGGACTTATTAGGTAGATACTAAAATAAAGGTAAAAAAGATGCCGTGGTGTGTTAAAGAGGCTTTGTTATCACACAGGTTGGATAACGAAAGTTGAATTATTTAATCATAAGCCAGGCACATAAGCAGCCTCAAATTAAAATAAAGATTTTAAAGGTTGAACTAATTTGTTTGATCTGATTTACACCTAGTTTAACAAAGCTTTAATATATTAATGTTTCTAGTTGCAAATGCTGGTGACATCAAGACTACAGATTATTTCAAATAAATGGTGATAGTCTATCCCCTTATTCTATACTGTAGAATACTCACAAATAGCTCAATAGTAATCGGCACAGTGCTGTTCAGGGCTGGATTCCCTCCATCTCTGGCCATCATGGTCAAATAGATCATTCCTCCAGGAACCATCTCATAGTCAAGAGGTCTGGTAACCGTGAGCACTAAGAGGGAAAAAACAAAGGGAAATGAGAATAATGCCACATAGCACTAAAGAATGGTGTACAGTGATCTGTACGCTTCCTCTAAATGCTTTTTCACACTTAAAAGCCTCAGATTCAATCCCATTCGTCACTGAGTGGCTGCACAGCTGATCTGCTCTAAGCCTGCTGTAATAGCATAGGTCATGGAGTGTAAGAAAGTGTAGCAAATGCTAATCTTTGCCATGTGAGTGTGTATTAAATTGGCGTTAAAGAGTTCTGGGTATTTTACCCCGAGGGCCACATTACCTGCATAGCCTTCCACCATCGTAATGCTAAAATAACTCTGGAACTGGGAGGCATATATGATGGAGTAGGTCAAAATGTTATTAGGAGGAGAGTCCTCATCAGTTGCCTGTGTGAGAGAGAGGGAGAGAGAGAGAAAGTGGGAGTAAGCGAAAAAGATAGAAAGCATTACTCGATATAATGTCAATTATATGGATGTACACGGGACATCAAAAGCATGAGGATACAAAACCGTGTATCTTTGCTGACTTGCAATAGTTAAATCTAACCAATAAAAAGGCACATATCATGGAAACTCACATTTCATCGCTATTTTGAAGAGAATTTTGTGCTTTTAAAGAATTGCTAATGTGTCAAAATGTACAATTAATCCCCACTCAATATTTGGAAATCAACATGTACTTAAATATCTATGGTTAGACTGAAAACTGTTTACTATGTTATGAATAATATGCAAAACAGCTCATATGCCTCTCGCGTTTTCTGTTCTATGCAAATGAAAAACACTATTTTGATCAGTGTCACAGAACAATTTAGGGATATGGATGCAGTTACACTGCTATAAACATGACTCTGATGTGCTTTTATTATTTTTTATTATTTTATTATAAAAAATGTCAGAATAATTATTTCTCATCCCTTTACTTCATGATGACCCAACAGCGAAGCAGGTCAGGATGAAATGCATAAGTGCAGCAGTGCAGCTATTTCCATCATGAGAACTCTTTGAATGTCAGGAAAGGTTACAGGTACACAGAGAAAGAAACAGTGGCAAAACAGCAGGCTGAAAATTGTAAGCGACTGTGATTTGACAACCCTGCTGAGAGAAAAGAAGAAAGCGCCACTGGTCTGTCAGTCATCGCTCAGCTTAGTGCCGAGGACTGTTACTGGGCCACAGTGGTGGTGTGCAGAGACAATTGAATACTGACACAATGTATTAAATACTAGCACAGTGAAATAAACACCAATATCAGAGTCTAACGAGGCCCAAACAATGGATCATGCAAAGCTAGAGTGCAGCCAGTAAGGACGCATGATGCCAAGCTGTGGAAAAGAATTTAGCACACGGGCAAATCACCTGGGGTGGTAGGAGCTTAGTGAATAAAACATTTGCATGTGATCCTGATGACTACAAAGTTGCCAGTTCAACCTCCCACTTTACACCATTACGCCCTTGAGGAAGACACTTAACCCTCAGTTGCTTAACCCCTAAATGCCACTTTACCATTTAGAGGTACCATAGGGTGCTAAGATGTATCATATTGCCACAATATCACTAACATTAATTTAATTACAGGAGAATACAGAGAGATGAACTTGTTATGTGTTTAATATTTTAAATTTGAGAAGAGTTAAACATACTTCTCCGCAGTTTCCCACCTACTCTGCTCCTAGCCACAAGCTACATACAAATCTCTTTACTGTGACTATTCTGAGGTCTGCTGATGCTGCTATGTGTACTACCCATGTATTTCAACTTAAAAACACCCAAGCACAGCCTTTAATAAGTGTGTATAGATGAATTTCAGAAAAACACACCATGGGGGTGTCATCTGCTGCCCACAGTGTCAATGATGTAAAGCTCCAATTTTACAAGCTAGAGAATGAATGGATAATCGTACATTGCAGGGAAAAATCAAAATATGATTCTTAACTGCTTGTCTGAGAGCGGTGTATGAGGCAATGTACACTCACTTGCCCCTTTATGAACACCACTTAATATATAAACTATATAGGTATACAATTTCACAGTATAGTCAACTGTCATTTAAAATGTATCAGCCCCCTCTACCTCTTTCATTACAGGTCCCTTTTTTATTAATCAAACTGTTCAAATCAAACTGAACAATAACAGAGTCTTACAGCAGTGTTACTCTACTCTATCTCACCCTGACTCTGGCAACTTGCTGAGGGGTTTGCTCATTCTCCCTCAGAGACCCCATGTACGCATCTTTTTGGAAGATAGGTGAATTGTCATTCACGTCCATCACGTTGATGCGGAGACGGCCAGTCGTTTCCTCCCCACCTCCATCTCGGGCCAGTATGGTCAAAGTGAAGCGTCGCATCAGCTCATAATCCAGCCGGTCCTTCAGAGTCACCCAGCCGGTGTTAGAGTCCAATGAGAATCTAGATAAAGGGGACAGAAAAGTACCTATGAACAGCAAAAAAAAAAAAACCTGGAACCTGCAACATTTTCCCTGCTTTTGACACTAATAAAGAAATGTAATATAATAATATAATAATTACATATAATGACAATTCTTTTAATGCTCCAATAACAACAAAATAATATAATGCTCGACTCACAAATGCTTTTGTAGCGAAAACTGGATGAGCTTTAAAGAATGAGATCTTTTAAACCTTCATCATATATTTTAGCTGTTCAAAATGCAAAATGAATGAGCACAGACTTTTTGTATCGCAGTAGAGTTAAATCACTTCATTTAACTTTATATTAAAGCAAAATATGAGTGTGATCTTTCCAAACAACCTTTATAAATACTATTTGCAATAAATAACACTCAAAATTTTCACATTCATACAAACTTTCTTAAATCTGATTTCTGTTATTTCTGCAATATTCCATAACGACTGTCCAAACAAATAATGGTGGCTAAGAATGCATCTGTGGATGAGTGATTGATCACTGAAAATATTACAAATCGGGATAATTAGGTCAAATATGTTTGAATGTTAATAAAGAATAGTAACATATGAATGTCTCACTGGTCTGGTTCATCACTGAAGAAGTAACGCACCACACCGAATGTGCCAAAGTCATTATCTGTGGCCTGTAGAGAAACAGAGTGAGAAAAAACACAGAGAGAGAGACAGATAGACAGAAAAGAAGAAAGGGAGAGAGAGATAGGGAGATATTTATCCAAGCTATTAGATGTCTCTAGTTTAGGTACATATTCTAAAGTTCCAGGTAACACAACTCTATGTTTTAATACAAAAGGGGTTAATCTTTCTCTTAGGAACACAAAAAATATACCTTTACAAAAGTATGTCCTATACGGTAAAACATTTAGAATTTATAAAGTATGTCTGTCCAGCTTTCACTAAATATCTGAAATGTGTTAGTATATCATTAATTTGATATAATTTTAATTACAAAAGTTAAATGCATTAAAAACATGTTTCAAATAATGAGTCCTTTATTATAGAAGAACAAAAACCTGAAAGATAGAACTGAAGTGCTCCCATTCAAAATAACCAATAGCTTGGTTTGTCTGTAGTTTGTATGGCAGGTATGCTAATATACCAAGTTTCCATCACTTATTTAGTTTAAAAAAACATACATCATTGTTTTCATTCATTTATGGTTACTCCTTGAATTATGACACTTTTTATGCACCTATATTATACTTGCACACACAAATTACCTGCATTCATTTCATATTTAAAATGAAGCAGGAATCAGAATTTCTTTGCAGTATTGTTTGATATCAGTTTAATTCATCATTTAATTTCAAATAATATTTTCAGCTTTTAACAAACAGCAATAATTATGTTCATTCCACTATGACTACTCCATGAATGGGAATATATTTGGTAAAACAATCCTTTGGTTGAACACTCAAAGTGATTGTGGCTAAAATAATAAATATTATTGTAAACATTTTAAACAAACAACAACAAAACATTATTTCTAATACAAATCTGACTAAACCAGTAACTATAGTGAACCATGGAGAACTGGATTATTAACTTTCAAACTGTGAAGAATATATAGAGAATGAAGAACATGGAGAATGCGCCTAGACAGCTTTCTCAGTGCTTACATGAATCACAAATGACCACAGTCACCTAGCTTTAGCCTCCCTCACTCGTCAAGGTCAAGTTATGTTAATCTCTGTACATCTATGTATCTATGTACAATACTACACAATTGTCTTCAATAATAACTATGTAATAATCCTGTAATATAACTGAAAATTAATACATAAATGTAGTTTTGCAGTAGTAGATCTGTAAACTTCTCAAATGTGTGTCAACAGTCAATGGTCAACAGTGGTTTCCATTAAATGTTTTCCTGACTGGAAACACTTGCAAATATTATAGTTCCTCAGAATATCCATAGGGAATAAATATGGGACATTCACAATACTACCTAATTAAGAAAACTTTACAACCTTACAACATGAAATGAATTGATTTGAAAAGTTATCAGAGAGAAAACCATATCCATGCCTTGAAATACATTTGAAATGAATGCGGTCCACTTTCATCCTATGTCTGGAAAATAATTGAAAAATTCCAAATCTATGTTTATACATAAGATACAAAAGTACAAATATTTTTTGTGCTTAAAACACTATCGAATTTGTCAACTTTTTAAATAGTACAAGTGAAAAGTATTGATTTTAGAAGCTTTAAGGTAGAAAACCATATCCATGCTTGGAATTACATTAGAAATGAATGCGGGTCACTTTGGACCCATGTTTGCAAAGTAATGGAGAAATTCCAAATATATGTTAATTTATAAGATACAAAAGTAAAAATGATAAAAAATATTTTTATGCTTTAAACCATACCTAATTTATCAACTTATAAAATATTATAAGGTTAAATGTATTGTTTTTAGAAAACCATGTCCATGCTTGCAATTACATTAGAAATTAAAGCGAATCGGTTGGGACCCATACTGTGGGTTAGAGGGGGTTCCAATAGCTTGTGCATTAAAGAGTTAACTGTGACTAGAGTTCAAGTCTCAAATTTGAATTCCCATCTCTGGTGACCAGATATGCTAAAGCCTATGTTTAAAAGAATTAACGCAAACTTTAGCAGATATAATTTCACTCAAAATAGTAAACCTCACAGTCTGAAAAAAAATAATACCTTTTTTTAAATAATACCTTTAAAACCAAATGTAACACTTTTAATGGCCTTAATTTTGATTTATCGCCTTTTATTACTTAAAAAAAAAACCCGCAAACACCCTATTAAAACAGGATATTTATTGCATTAATTTTTGCCTGTTTTAATGTTTTTTCTGTAACAAAAGACTACTTAACATGATGCTGCAGTAAATATTGAGAGAACTGTATGGTAATAATCTTAATTTTAGATGCAAATAGTATAGCAAAATAACAGAAATATATTCAATCAGAATCAGAATCAGAGCGCTTTATACTGTTGAGTCTGTGGCTAAAAGTACTTCTCAGTTCTGCCACCACAGTGTGGAGTGTGTGATCAGCATTATCCAAGATTGACTGAAGTATAGACAATGTTCTCCTTTCAGCAACAGTTGCCATGTTGCCCAGTTTCAACACTTAGTCTGCTTTTTTGATAGGTTGGTTGAGTCTTTTTGTGTCTGCCACTTTCATGCTGCGACCCCCGCAATGAAAATAGCACTTGCCACTACAGACTCATACAACATCAACAACATGGTGTTGCAGACTCTAAAGCAGGGGTCACCAACGTCGTGCCCCCAAGGACAACATGAGTAGCCCATGGAGGGGTCCAAAATATAGCACAAGTCACCAACGTCTAACATGTAATTTAATCCTGTTGCTCTTCTTCTTTAATCACATTTGCATTTATATCTGTTTGAAAATTAAAATATCTAAAACAAAGCATTTAAAACATGTTTATTATACATAAAGTTTAGGTAACCTCTGTACTAGTATATGAAACTGGTAGCCCTTCATATGGCTCAGTGCCTGTGATGTAGCTCTCAGTTTCAGAAAGGATGGTGACCCCTGCTCTACAGTATCTGAGTCTATGTAGGAAGTACAGGCCACTATGGGCCCTCTTGTAATGGTAAACCCCTTTTGTAATGAGAGTTATAGCCATCAATATGTGTGTTTTTATCATTTCTTTGTGTGTCCGTTGCTGTGTCTGTATGATAGCATGTCTGACCTTAGCAGTGCCAACAGTTAGTGAGTTAGTGTTTAAAGTAGACTAAAGTGTTTAGTTCTGCACAATTAACAGTGAAACACACACTGACACACTGTCCGGAGCAAAATGGTCTCTTACCAGATGGCCGTGAACTCACTGCACTGTCCTCTAATCTCGTGACAACAGATGCATGCACTTTCAGAATGACCATCAAAGTGTTTGTGTGTGTGTGTGTACTTTTGAGGTGCAAAATCATTTCAGGCGTGCAGAGCATGGGGAGAGAACTTTGGTGAGTGTACCTAAGAAAAGAAATAATTAACTATAATTCTACAGCCTCAGCTTTATGATGTAGAGCAGTGGTTCCCAAACTGGGGGGTGCGCCCCCTTGGGGGGGTGCAGAGCAATTGCAGGGGGTGCGCGGGGGACGGGAAGAATTAATTAATGCAAATACAGTAGTAGGGATGGGTAGCGAAACCCAGCTATTACTCGGCTCCGGTGCCTAATTATAAAAGACAGAAGTATCAATAACGGTAACGGTTCTGCTGTCGGTACTGGAGAAATTAAAAAAGAGGACAGAGAGGGCTCCTGCATGCACACAAGAGGAGAGGGCTCTCTCTTTCGCTCTCTCTCTCTCCTTCTCTCTCTCTCCCTCTTGTGCTCTCTAAATCAGTGTTAATAATTTTATAAACACACATTCAGTTACATACAGGCTAAATATTTAGAGTATTTTTGCAGTAGCCTAAATAACTATTAAACATTAAAATGACTATGCTTTAGTGCTGCATTTTCAAATAAAAATAGTAATAAAGACAAATAATAATAAACTAAGAAATAATAAAGCAGAGCTCACCTAAAAGTTAATTTGTAGTGAGTCCAACTGTTTTAGATTTGGGGTAGAATTAGGGTTAAAGTGTTGTTAGTCTGTCCTCAATTAGTTTTTTAATTAAAAAACATAATAAAAGTACCAATAAGACTAACGATAAAGTACCAAATCAATAAACGGTATCGACAGAAGTAGTAATACCGTTAAAACCTTAACCGTACCCATCCCTATACAGTAGGATAAAATAGAAGTCACAGCTAGCATGAAATGGACAAATTCTTTCTTGACACAGCTCCCACGTAAAATCAAGAAAGTCTACCAAACGGGGGGCCAAGCAAAAAAAGTTTGGGAACCACTGATACAGAGTATATAATAGGCTCTTTCTCTATCTATTTAAATAAATATTTTCATGTTTATATTTATGGATGGGTCACATGTTCACATGCTCATTTGGGTCTGAGTGAATGGTCCAGTGTGGTTCGGACTGCCAAGTAACAGTCACATTCTTTAATCACATTTTTATTTATATAGAAGTGAAAAATAATTAATAAAAGCATTTAAAACACATTTATTTACATGATGTTAAGATAAGTTTAGGTAAACCTCCAAAAGGTAACCCCTGGTCCATAATGAAGAAGAGGAAAGTATCTGGTACCACTGGGATCCACCCGGGATTAGTCCTACCTAATTGGTTTGAAGATTGAGGAGGATAGTCAGTGAGGCTACAAAAAGGCTTATGGCAACTGTAAACGAGTTACAGAATTTTATGGTTGGTCCTGGTCTACATGCAAAAATATTTCACATACGCAGACTGTATGAGAAGGTAGCAGAAAATAGCCACTCCAATATCACATTAGGTGTCAACTGACCACACAGTGGCTGAAGTAGGAAAAGGTGGATTTCTTGCGTTGTCTTGTCACTGCACAGATTTTGGAAAATGATTCTTTATTTGTCACTTGCATAGTCATTCAAGTGTAACACACAATGACATTTTTCTCTGCATTTAACTCATTCACCAAGTGAAGAAGTGGGCTGCCGCTAACAAGGTGCCTAGGGAACAGTGTGTGCCAGTACCTTGCTCAATAGTACCTTAGTGGTGACACTAGCATTTGGGATTTAAAACCCAATGTCCTGATTGCAGGCCATCCAGCTGCCCATCCAGCTGCCCACCCTAAACTGAAACATCTCTAGAAAGACTTGAAGACGTCTACAAACAGTCACAATCCAAACTGACTGAGCTTAAGCAGCACTGTAAAGAAGAGCTGGCAAATACTGCACAGTCTGTATGCGGCAAAGTTATTAGAGAAAAATATAAACAGGCTGAAGGCAGTAATTAAAGCAAAAGGTAATTCTACAAAGTGCTGACTGAGGGGGTTAGTCCTTTATCCATCAGGAATTTGTTTTATATATTTTTTCTGTTTCCGCCAGACAGCGACGATATACCCATAGTCCCAAATAGATGGATGAATGGATGGATGGATGGATGGATGGATGAATGGATAGATAGTATGAACATATACACTCCTATTCGATGTGTGTATGTGTATTTTGGTGGTGCAAATTCGTTTCAGGCCTGCAGAGAATGGTAAGGGAATTAGTGTGTATTTATGAAAATAAATATTTAAAGAACAGAGACAACAGGCGACTATTACAGCGCCTCATTCTCCAGCCACAGCTGTGAGTTATAAATAGAGTATCTAAAGCTCTGACATTTCTAACTTCCTCCCCAAGAGTCTTTCTCTCTCTCTCTCTCTCTCTCTCTCTCTCTCCCTGCATACATTAGGGGGGCATCTCGAACACACAAACCGAATTTTTAATCAGTGATAATCAGCACATGCGCTGCACTGGGCATCTTGATGCTGGAAGCAGAATCAGAATCAGAAAACTTCATCGGAAAACTATGAAAATATTTCAAAAACTGCAGGAGGAGAAGACAAAATTTTGCTACATTTGCATATAGCATTATTGTGTCGCCATACTTACGTTCACATAGTTTTGTATGATCACACTGAATCACCTTCACCTCTGTTTACAAACCAGTCAGAAGAAGAATAAAACTTAAGAAGAACAAACGAGAATACACACTAATGAAATGGAAATATTAGTCATGGGTAAATAAAGAGGGATGGAAGAATGTGGATAAAAGTGCATCATTCGTAATGCAGGTCTCTCTCGTTAAGCGAAAGCAGCAGAAAACAGCTTTTAGCATCTTTTCCTAAATTTGATCAGATCTGATCTCCATTACTCTCCTCTCAGAAACGTGTCTCGCCTCTGTGGGTGGATTGTTGAACAAGTCAGTTGGAGATAATGTCAGTTTGCAAGTCAAATAAGCTCTGGAAATCATTAGAGCTGTAAAACTGGCTCACAAGTCAATATTAAAGACGCTCTAAAATGGTGAGTAGGCAGTAAAACTGAGGTGATGAGTGTAAACTGGACTGGGTGTGTGTTCAGCTGTGTTATCGGCTGGTGTGAGCTGCAGCAGGAGCTCCTGATTTCAGGCTTTCCTCCAGATTCTCCACATTTAGATGCTTCTAAAGCCTCTGCCTGCTGCTCGTAAGGCCTGATCCCGGGCTGCAGCGGCTCGGCTGAATGGAGCGTAGCTGGAAGGAAAGGCCGCGTGCTATTTTGGGGGACGCAGCTTTACCCGTGTAGGCGCAGGAAACTCAGAACCAGAACGTTCCCTTTCCAGAAGGTCCTGTGAGGAGGTTCGGGTTCTGATTAAAAACCTCCTCCTCCTCCTCCTTCAGGCTTTAGCACTTCAGTAAATGATCTGAAGAGGTTATTCGAGTTACAGACTCACATTATTTAGCAATGGACCCGTTCAGGCTCCGCCCACAAAGGCATTCTGCCTTAGCAACTGTATCTAGAGCAAAATCCGCTTCAGCACACGCTAAAATGTAGCAGAGCTGGACTGAACACAATTGTACATACATTTGTTATATTCATGCATTCATTTTAATAGTTTACAGTGAGTCCTGTGCCTGTGTTGTTGAGGAAGAGTTCTCCAGGCTTCCTGAAGGACGTTCCAGAGACTCTGATTCCCACTCCAGTCCCTGAACCGGACCAGTTCCAGAGGAAGAGTTCTCCAGGCTTCCTGAAGGAGGTTCCAGAGACTCTGATTC
>JBBKCR010000141.1:18901190-18911804 GCA_037577295.1 Ladigesia roloffi | reverse complement strand
TGGTGTTGTGGGACATACATTATGCAGGTTTTATTTTATAGCCATTATACCAGACTTGCTAGTTGGCTATGAAGTTGAGAAGTGGATAAAAACGAATGGCTAAGCTAATGTCGAGACTAAAAAGACAAGACCTTTAATGGACTAGAACTTGACTAAGATACCTTGAGTTTTCTTTCGACTAAAACTAGACAAAAATGATATTTTTTGACTAAAAAGCACATTTCGTCACAAGAATAAGACTAGGACGAAATTAAAAATAGGTCACAAAATTAACACAAAAAAATGCAGGATAAATGTTTAGCAACTTTGGCATTCCTGATATTGAAAATTAAACCACAATGATTTTCTCTGTGTCCTGGGACCTTCCTGACCAATCACAGCCGAGGATACAGGTTCCTCTGGGCATTCTTTTCAATAAATATATTGTATATTTACCAAATACATTATATATTCATAAATGAGTCATTTTATTAACAGCACATACTTCTGAAAGTAGTAAAAGACAGATAGATGTTAGAGGTCAAAGTGAGACCATTTGAGATTACACTTTTGAAATACATTTTATATAATTTACTTAAAAAATGAAAAAATAAGAAACTTATGTTAAATATAAATTATAATTAATATAATTAGAGATATAATAACTATTATGATAAACATATATTTGCAAAAATTGCTCACAGGTGACAAATTACACTGGACTTTGAGATACTACAGTAACATCTACACGACCAGAACTTAGTCTTCATGGATTTGTCTTTACACTAATGCGTCCCGGTTAAATAACGCTCCGCTCTCTTCTGATTCCTAAGCACACAAAGCCTGCTCTTACCCCACTGTACAAGGACAAGTGGAGGAATTAATGGAGGAAAGTGATAAGTTGAAGTTATGAGCTGCGGAGCAGTACGAAATTGCCATTTTTCATTATTTATGGTCCACCCGGCCGATATTAAAAAGTGACCTTTAATTTACTGAGCACAATCCATATAGACTAATGAAGGAAATTCCAGCAGGCTAGTAAAATGCAGATGGGATGTATTGTTACGTGAGTTTAAATACAATAGAATATCACACATTTTTCCAATCTTGCAATAAATAAACGAATGTCTAAAAATGTTTCTGTGTTATAGTTATTGCGATCAAAACATGTATTCAAATATTCTATTAAAAAGTGTCTCAAAAATGTCACTATTCTATCTAAGATAGAAAAAAGATTTAGAGATGTTTTTCATTACTATAATTTGATACAATAGATGACCCCTTCAGTGGCAGTTTAATTTGAAAGGAAAACACATGCATTCAAAAGGGAGGAGTACAGACGTGGTGTTTGGCTGTTGAATAGCTGAAATTTAAACTGTGTAAAAGGAATACAGGAACGTTTGTATCATTTAAAATAAAGTAAGAAGTTGAAATGTGATGCATTAGTCATCATAATCTGGTGATGAATATGGAAAACAGAAGTGGCAGCGTTTACAAATAAAAATGTACACAAGGGTTCTCTTTGAGACTTGCTGACTCGTGGAAAGGACTCCTGAAAAATGACCCAAACAGGTTAACACACTTTAGCTGTTGACTAGATGCTCTAGCGGGAGGTTTAAACAGTTTAAACAGTCTGTTTCAGGAGTGTAGGCCTTATATAATTACGCTAAAATTCGCCGCCCTGCTGTATTACAATTTAATTTAAAAACGTGCACGTTCTGCAACCAAGCTGCTCAGACTCTCCTGCAGTTCTTGCCACTAAATGCCTTTTCCCCACATTACAGGGATGTGCTTCTATGAGCCTAAGTTGTAGATTCAAATGTATGAATGTGTGTTCACCTGTATCTGCACCAGAGATGTTCCAGCTGGAGTGCTCTCCAGTAAACTGATGTTGTAGAGCGTCTGACTGAACACGGGTCTGTTGTCATTCTCATTGATTAGGTCGATGAAGACTTTTGCGTAGCCCACATGTTCGGATAGAGACTCGTTGGCGTACAGCTGGAAGCCAAAACAGCAGGAGAGAATTTCACTTTGGCAAAAACAAAAAAGGTCTAAGCGGCTACTTACTATCAATAATTCATTTGTCTATATTGCTGATTGCATTATGATGGTGCTTGCTCTATGCTAAGCTGTCATTATAATGAATGATTCCATTTATTATGTGACCAGTGACTTTGGTGGGTTGGGGGACCATATGATTGAATGCTTCTGGAGAAATCACATTGAAATTAGCGTACACTGGAATGTTTTACACGCCATGAGTCCTGATACTTTTATATTACTATTTGTTTTTGCTACAAGTACCATAGATTTATGATAAAGTGAGTAGTTGAAGCATGCAGAAGCATTTTTATATTCATATAGTTTCAAAATGTATCACTTATTCAAGCGCAGTGAGCAAAATTTCATTGCAACATTTGTTGAATTCCTTGTGCAGTTTAAACCCAGTCAGGAATGGGTTAGGGACTCGTAGCTTCAACTCAGCCCGAGGTTTTATCCAACATCTCAGGCAACCAAGCACAAAAAACCCCTCACTGTGTGCTGTGTTTAGCCTGGAGACCAGACATGTTTTATATGTATTTCTCTGCTTCTGCCCAACAGCGGTGAGTGCAGTATTGTGTCAGTTCAAACAAGAGGAACTGTTGCTCCAGGCTGTGCTCCATTCAGACTAAATAAGTGGTGAATGTAACAGTACGAGCTGTCACAAAGCACTTAAACTACTTTGTCACTGTGAACAAGTTTAAGTACAATACTTTATTCATTTGGAATACTTAAAGTTCCAAATATGCCCCACACTATTATCCAGATGTACATGCAAATTATTAGCTTTCAAATTATAGCTGCATTATGAAAACATTGATTTGCCATAATATGTCTCAGGGGTGTTGGTCTGAGTTTAGTCTCGAGTCTCTGTGGTCCGAATCTAAGTTAAACCTCAAGTTTGAGGTGTGAGAATAAATCAAATCCTGAGTCTCTGGTGTAAGAAACCAGGTCTGGCTTGAATCGTGTGTCTCTGGGATATGAGACATCATGTTTTGAGTCTCTGGGTTGTGGGGCTAAATTAATTCTTGAGTCTCTGAAAGGGTGAGTCTGATTACAAGTTTAGTCTCTGAAGTGTCGATTCTCTGGGGTCGCTGAATTTGGTCTCAGGATGAGTTTGTACTGATTTACTGATTTAATTAATGATTGCCTATGATTTTTAGAAAATTTACTTTACTAAATAACTTTAACAGAAAGTCTTAAGAGGAATGGAACATGTTGGAGAGAAACTTTCCATGAGCAAATATTCTTACATGAGCAACAGGACTCTTCCAATGAACACATGGTGTTTTAGCTATTACAACAGCTTTGACTATGTTGGAAGTAAGTGTCTACTGGCTTTGGAAGTGATATTTATTCATTATGATTTCATTGTTTAGTGAAGTTGTATCCAGAATATTCTAGCAATATTCAAGATGCACAACAGATTTCCAATGAAGTTGAGCTGGGGTGCGTTGGGCGCTGAGTGACATGATTTTTTTTATTTTTGAACCACAGCAATAAAGCTTTGCGTTTTGGCCTATCATCTCTATTTAAGATGAAAGTCTCCCCTGAGGTCAGGTTTTTAAGCAAAATGAAATAAGTTAGCTCATAATGTAGCTCCTCTGCCTTCATGTAAAAGAGGCATCTGGACCTAATGCAATGCACTTCTGTGCAGAAACATATTCACATAACGAAAGGCTTCCCAGCAAACAATAAACACTAAATGCTTATTTCACCACCAAGTTGGTGAATGCCTGCATTCATGCAGTCTGAATCCATGTATGTCCGAATTTTTTTTTTTTTTACCAGTAAACAGGGACTTTAAGTTAATAAGAAGGACTAGAGTCAGGACTAGAGATCGACCGATATATTGATTTACTGATATTTTTCCCGACATTTAAATGTTTTACCATAATCAGTTATCGGTTTTGTAATATCGGGTCTACCGATAAACACCGCCATCTGATGGGCATTTTGAGATTTACGCGCCGGATCGCCATTGCAGCAGACATCTGAGGGGAAACTGCGTGCAAAGGTAAAGTATACTTACTTGCTTTCCTATATTTAGTAAACTTTATTAAACATAACGGCTATTAATGCACACATTACATGTGTAACATAAATGACTGATATGTAGTTTATGCACCATTGAAGACTTTAATAACAGTGCCCTTTTTTATTTATTTTTTTTAGTATTTTAGTATTTTTGCACTTTCAGAGCCCTAGTTTTGATTTGTATGCAAGGAGGGAGTGATTATTATAAATAAAAAATGTTTTTTCAGCTCAGTGGTTTTGTAAAAATTGTGTCAAAAACAGGAGTATAATAGTAAACAAATATCAGTTCTGAATATCGGTTATCGGGCACATAAACATGCAAGTAATTGGTATCAGTATCGCTAATAAAAATCAATATCGGTCAATCACTAGTGAGAAAATTTTATGTTTTGCACTTTGGTGAGAGTATTAGTAAGTTAATAAGCTGCAGTAAAGTTGCATACTGAATGACTCATATAGAGATTTCTCATCATCAGATAACTAAAGTGATTCCTAATATTTTGAAGGGATTATTGCCAAAATTTGTTTATTTACAGTTTATTTTTATTTAATTTTAAGTAAATGCACTTTATGCAAGCAAACTCAAGCTATGATGAGCTGAAACTGCAAACAACACTCAAAATATAAAATATCTGCTGTGATCTAGTCAAACTCAACACTCAGCTCCATCAACAGGTGAACTGTCTAACTGAAGTCCGCTAAAGTTTGTTTAAGCTATCAACAAAAGTCCTATTTTAAAGCAAACATTTGACAGACCAGTGGTAAAAATCCCATTAACCTAATAAGGAATTGTAATAGTCATTTTTAGGGTAACTGCATAATATTTTGTTTGTGTTTTAAACGATAACACTGTTGAGCTAACTGTCGTTGTAGTTTCTTTAAGGTAGACAGGTTGACAATAAGCACAGCATTTGCTACCATACTAACAACCATTTCTTCATCAAGTAGAGCAGACTTGGTATGGTTTTACAGATTGGATATAACAAATAACAGAGTGACAGTAAGTCATTTCAGATCAGATTACCACATTCTATGTTAGCATCCTCATGCTAGTTTACTGTGTACTGTGTCCTATACCATATTCACAATTCCGCTTTACTTTAATGAAGAGCAAGCTGCGGTTTGAATAGGATGAGGGATTTTGGGGGTGCATTTATGGAAACTATTTAGGTGACTAATAAATTCTAGTGTTTGTTAGCATCATAAACCGGGTAACTTCAGTACTGAAATAAAGCAGCAATCAATATCTTGGCTGACTGCGCCTGGAATTAGTGGATACTTGTGTAAATTAGACTATTCAGCAAGCCATTTCTTTAATAACATATTATAAATGTATTTATGCGCTTCAGTTTCTCATTAATGTAAACTGAGATTTTTTTCAACAATCTGTAAAAGGTGATAATGGGTTCTGTTAAAAAATGCTTCTGCATCTCAGACAGTTTAGCCTGTGAATTATCAGCTGGTCCACACTTCCATTTCTCAGTCTCCTGACTACATTATCTCATGACTAAATAATTCTACTTTAATAAATTATTCTGTTCTAATAATTATAAGTAGTGGTTAATGATAATAATTATAATGGTAATTATTCCTGCCAAAGAACTGCAGTTCACTCACCGAAAAGCTGTAGCTCCTGATTGTCTCAAAGTCCAGAGGTACAGCGACACGCACACGGATATCAGCTCTGCCTTGCACTGATGTGGGGGAGATGGTGAAGTGGTCCGAATTACTGCCCATTAAAATGACCTCAAACATACTGTTTACTCCCTGCAGAGAGAGAGAGAGAGAGAGAGAGAGAGAGAGAGAGAGAGAGATGTGATGGTTACTTGTGGTACATGGTAAAAATACGGGTATTTATTTTAATAAATAGATAACGTTTCTTCCAGTTTAGTCAAGAATAGCAACAATTGCTTTAGATTTGTACAGCTGATTTTCATAAACATTTGTGAAATAAAAATAAAGATCACACTTTCTTTCTCAATTTTTTTCACTTAATTTCCCCTGCTGGGACTTCTATCACTAGAGGCTCAGACACCAGGGGTTAACACACATTCCCTCCTCATTGGCTCCCAGTTTGGCTGTGGCATCACCAGGTCTTGAACTCATAATCTCCTGAGCAAATATTTATGAGAGCTGTCCAAGAGCATTTCCGTGCCTAAAACTGTCTAATACACTATATTTTTTTAAACTCAGAAAAGTAAATAACATGATTGAATTCACAGCAGTGTTGATAGAATAGTTCAAAGAGGTCATTAAAGGAACCAGATGTCTGACAAGCTTGCCTCCAAATGTTCCTTCACAAAGACATTTTTACAAATAACCTGAGACACTGTGTATAACAGTTTTGAGTAGGTTTAGGCCTAAACCATTTTCTTTATTAATGTTGGAAAGTTGCACATCCACTTTGCATTGCACTGTAAATCTTAACATTTACATTTGCGATACTTTTTTAATACTTAGTACTTTAATGATGAGACCAGGAGAAGGACATGAATCAAAATACTAGAACATAGATAATAAAACAAGATGAAGTCGGACTAAAATATACTGGAAATTAAAGAGAAGGGACCAGGGCTGAATGGGAATATGCACAAAGCAAAAAACGAACAGAAAAACAAATATCAAGAACACTGTGACAAAACATTCAACAAACAATTAACACTGGGTGTGTTGGACCCAGAAGAAAACACAGTAAATAGGGAATGGGATACACCTGGGCTGAAAGTGACCCAGGAACAATATGCAGATGGAAAAAGTAAGGAGCAGGCAGGAAAAGAAATTCACATGACAAACACATGTCAGGGAAAACAAAAACAAGCATATGGAACAGGGGCCTGTTCTTCGTACGTCGCTAACTCAGTTAGCTGGATTTGATTGTTGTGGATTTGTCCTGATCTTGGATTGTTTCGTTTGCTGTCATAGCAACATGTCCAGAAGCTTAAACCTGTAATGCCATGTGTTGTCCGTTAATGAGAGAGCAATCGGTTACCGAAGGTGCAAGGATTATTCGCAGAATTTATCAGATTCCTCGTGTTTTGCATGATAGACAGGATCCTTTGGCACAGCATGACAATACACTTCTTGAGAGACTTCATGAAACACAGATTTGCCAGTGTCTTAAAAGAAAATGAAGATAACTACGCTAAAGATTACCATTTTGTAAAATGTTCTTGTTCTTCACTTTTACTTGTTCCCATGTTTGCATGGGTCAACTGCAAAAATCTAATTAATTAAAGCTTTGTAATTAATTAATCTTGATTTAACGCATTTAATTGCAGAAGAAAATTTTAAACACGAAACACAAAAATGATTCACCTGGCTAAAATTGGGGTTTAAGAATAAAGTGCAATTAATGTACTTTAAGTACATTTTGAAAATGGTATTGTCTTTAAACGGAGGAAACCCATGCAGTCACTGGGAGAACATGCTAGCTCCACACAGAAGGATCTTATGCTCGACCCGGGAGTCGAACCCAGGACCTTCTCACTGTGAGGCAACGGCACTAGCCCCTGCGCTGCCGTGCCACCCCAACTTTCTTCCAATGTTTCCAATTTTGTGCATCAATGTAATCGGTTTACCAGGAAATCGTGCACTGACAAATTGATTAAATGATTAAATGCTTAATTTGTTTTATTTTTTCAAATTAATCGCAATTAACGAGTTTATGTCCCATCCCTAATACATATATTACTACTTTTTGCCAGCCATCTCTCCAGGCTTTTGCAGCATTTGCTGCGGTTCCCATTATATTTATTTAAGTTATGAATAATTTTAATTATTTTTTAAATCTGTATTAAAGTTTGAAACCCTCTAATAAAACCGCTTGCTCCGCTTTTTTGCCATTTCCTCAACGAATCGAAGGGGCTGTGATCAGTGTTTCTACTGTTGATGCATATCGCCTTTTAAACCAACGCAGGAGCGCGCAGTAATCCTAGACAACTCTATCCAGCTATACTAATCGTCAACAGGTGTGCTCGAAGAACCAAATTAGCCGCATCGTGATTAACACGATGATCTCGTCTCGGATGTGTCAATTCATCCCGGATGTGTCAAGTGACGTACAAAGAACAAACCCCAGAAAGGACATAAACAAGAACAAAGACAGCAGGAAAAGTAGGGAAAAATACAGGGGAAATACATTTCAGAAGAACGCTACAAGTACTTAATGTCTGTAGTATTTTAAGTAGTTTAAGGCAGATGGACATAGTTAGTTCAAATTCAATTTAAATTAACTTCAAGGTAAACCTTGGAGTCCTAAAGCAAATCTACATGGTCTTAATAAAAATGGTTTAAAAGAGTAAAGAGAAGTGCTGGTAATGTATTTTATTGAAACAATTGTTTGAGTGCTAAGTTATGTTGTTTGTTATTGTTGTTAGCTTTGTACCCTTCGCTGTAAATTCAAGAAACAAAATGTGGACTCAAAACTTGTCCTGAATGGGCAACTACATCTAAGCTAAGTGAAAATTTGAGCATTCAAAATTCTGCATCTAATGAGCTGAGAACTTCAAATCCGTACCACAGTACCACAAAGATTATTTCTGGCCAATGCTAAATTGGATCTAATTTTTTAGGTTTAAATCAGAAATTATTCTTTATACTGTTGGCTTATGCTGACCATGGGTTGAAACTGCACTGGCTTATGGGCTTGGGGAAGATACAAAGTTTCTGTGAGCAGACAGTGAAGCCAAAATATACCTCCAGATAAGGATTTCCTTAGGCTCCTGATTTAGCTTTGCTACAGCAATTATCCACACATCACACAGCATACTCCTCATTTCTGCAAATTCTTGTAATTTTATCACATCATGTGTAAGTCCTAGTTAGCAGTCTTGCTGGACTTGAGCTAACAAAGCTCAGAATTAGCTAGGCTAGCTTAGTGGCTAGGCCGTCATAAAATACACATGCTTACACTGGAGCTGCTGTCAGAGGAGCTGAATAAGATTACATCAAATGAAGATGTGTCAGAAAGACACTCATTAGTGTCATTCTCTCTCCGCCTCTCCAGTGGAGGAGACTGAGCGAACAGAGTGTGTGGGCCTTCAGGGAGAGAGGAGAAAACATATGGCAGCATGAAGAGCCTCTACACATGACTCATCATATTCCTGACTGCATTCACACACTCTGATTTATCATAACATAAAGAGGTGGAAGTGAAAGTGTAAGAGCGCGAGTAACACGGACGCTTACAGGCTAGCCTGCTACTCTGTGTTTTGCCTAGCCTACGGCTTAAAAATTGTAAAAGAATAAGGATTGAAATCAACTTTCAACAAATACACAATTAAGATGCTACAATACCTTTTTGCCAAAACCAAATGTAATTATATCTACATACGTCCTGCCGAAAGTACAAAAGATGTGTTTCTATAGAACACAGCACATTTACACATCTCTTTTTATGAAGGACGTTCCAAAAATGCTGAGCAGATAAGGACACAGGTGAATGGAGAATGATGATCCATCCATCCATCCATCTATCCATCCATCTTCTACCCCTTTTTCCCATACTCGGGGTGGGGGGTGGAGCTGGGGGAGATGGAGCCTATCCCAGCTGCTATGGGCGAAGGTGGGATACACCCTGGACGGTCGCCAGCACATCACAGGTCCACATACAGAGACAGACAACCATTCACACTCACAGTCACCTAGGTGTAATTTAGCATGCTCAATAAACCTATCCCCAAAACAAGCATGTTTTTGGTGTTGGGAAGAAACCAGAGCTTGTCAAGGGGAGAACATGCAGGAATTATGATACAGAAGTGAATTAAAACATAACTTTCAAAGGGTCTTATAACGTGACCTCTTCCTGACTCATCTACCATTTAACTAGGCTGTTTCTGTTACTGTCTTACTTCTATTCCAATTGGTTGGACTAAACTGTGCAATATTCCAAAAATTATGCTGAAACATTAATAGATTTATGTTTTTGGCATCTCAAAACATTGAAATCAAACTGGATTATTTTTAGAGTGTAATATTTATATTCAGACAGTAATGACTGGGGAGATATCGTCTTGTTAATATTCCAAGAACGCATATTTAAATAATAATTGGCAAAACACATTTAGCATTTCTCATGATCTGGGTTCTTTAAAATCTGTAATTGGCAATGTGCTAACACAGCCATTTTAGGTGCTTTAGTTAACGGAATGTTCATATTCTACTGCTAATCCAGTGGTCCAAGTTTCCACCTTCATCAGCTGACGGTCCTTCAACACTTAAATATATAACTATTTGGTTACTTCTCTTTGTTTAAACAAACTTAAGGCCCAAAACGGGGGTGAGACTCCCCTAGTGGTCAACAGACAAAAGGTAAATACTATGAACTCTAATATCTACATACGGAACAATACTTGAGTATTGTGTGTGTGCAATTAACAATTCATGGTGTTGAGATGAACAGACTGTCCGCAAGTACTGTTTGCCAGAAGAGTTTTTAATGCTGAAATGCAACCCCGACTATCTACCAAGGAAATTCTTTGTTTCGGTTTTTGTGAGAAACTGAACAGTATTTATATCATTTTTTACCTCTGAAAGACGACCGTCTCGAACCCCCTGTGT
>JBBKCR010000141.1:18815386-18829784 GCA_037577295.1 Ladigesia roloffi | reverse complement strand
TGTGTGTGTGTGTGTGTGTGTGTGTGTGTGAGAGAGAGAGAGAGAGAGAGAGAGAGAGTGCACAAGAGAGTTGTTAAGCAGATTGCTCTACAGGGAGATCTGTGGGCAGTTACAATACCAACAGCACTTAACACGTATCACCACATTACACTGGAGCAGAAGCCTCTTATTCAGAGAATAAAATTGGCCCGGCGCAGGCTGCAGAGTTTAAGAGCGTCCATGTGCATGGTTTGGCTTTTGGGTTTAATGCATTCTCACATGAGAAACTACTGCCTATTGTCAGAGATCCTGGACACTGTGGCATAGAAGTGCTTACTTTGACAGGAAAGGGCCACTTGACTAACCACTGAGCTTGATGTGGAGAGGCAGGGGGCACATGGCTACAATCACAACAAACTCCTGCAAAGGTTTTCCTGATTATTTTTATGTGCCTTAATAAAAAGTGTGCCATTTGCTTTGTACTGCATTCAATAAAACATTAAAGATAGGAGCATTCTGAGTGAAATAAACAGAATGATCAGTTTTTGCTATAAAAATACAAACATAATGAATAAAAACCAAAGACCATTCATACACAAAGACCTTTAAAAAGATTAGTGATTAAAACCTTATGGAAAATGTTCAATGGTTTCCCAACACCTCAAAAACTGACCACTATTCAGTTGCTGGAAGACAAGAAAAGTGCTCAGTGCAACATTTATAATGAGAGGCTGCAATGAAGGTATGACAAGTTCAACATATTACCTCAAACATGTAAGAAATAATTAAGGTTTTAGTAGTGGATAATCAATGGACCACCAATTGCAAAAAACCTCGACTAAGCCCTCTGTAGCTCAGCTCAAGTAGCATGAGAACATTCTCGTCTGCTTTCCTTAAAAAAAAAAAAAAAGAAGAACCCAATAAATTAACAACAAAACACATGATGGTTATAAAAAAGTGATAACTCTAAAAGCTGATTTATAGATGTATATCTGTATCTGTAAAGATGCTCGTTAAAATGTCTGGGCTGCACAGCAGAAAGGGGATGTGTGTGTAAACCCAGCTTGACAGAGTGAAACTCAATTGATCAAAACAAAGTATTTTTTCTTCTGTTTTACACATTTTTAGCCATTCAGCAATGAAAAAAGTATACACTTTCTTTTTTTTAATTGGATTTAGTTTCTGAATCATTTAGGCGTCAGAACAAGAAATCATTAGTATCGAAATCTGCAAATGTTTCACATTCATCTCTAACCAACCTTAGCACGAATGTGTATGAACGGTGCACATCACTGCCTAATAGTAGCAGCAAATATTCAAAATATAATCATTTGCTCTTAACATTTCATTGCAAAACAGTGCAGCATAATATGACCTCATGCATAAAATTTGCATTATTGGTAAAATATAGATTTTGAACAAATATGGAGGTTAAAACTATAAGAAAAATAATCAAAATCCAGATATAGTTGATTAAGTACTACTCAGGGCTGAAATGTACCTTTTACATTCAGCTAGAGTCCATGAATAGGCAAAATATACACAACATGGTTATAAGTCAGAAAGGCACAAACAGCCCTTATCAGCACCCGCAGGCTCACAATTATCACTATAAATGTCTTCCTTTACCGTCTCATCTAAATGAATCTGCAGACATGTCTAGCACAATTGTTGATCTATTGAAAATAGCTTAGGGGTTTTACTGATTTTACAGGCTACATCAAAGCAGGTCAGAGTTCAGACGACATTCCATCACAAAAGTAGCCCTGTCACAAGGTCTATATTCTGGTTAAAGCAACAACAGGCAGGCCTAAAGAGCAAGAAACCTCCAGGCATGTTTGGGATGAACTTAGGCAACCAGCAGACTCCACATTCCTCACCACCACAATCTGCTGTCTCAATTCAGATAACAAGGAAACCAAAGCCATTCAATCTAATTGGTTCAAGTCATGTCAAGTAATGCTTAGGCAATAGGCTGCTGTTGTGTTTCTGCTTCACATAAGGTCACAGCAAGGGCACACAAAAGCACCCTTCTGAAAACCAAAATGAAAATGTGATGCTGAGAGCCTTGCAGATCTTCAGTGGGTACTTATGTACTGGGCTTGTTGAGATGAGGAGGTGGTGATGAAGGGTCATGAAACGTTCTAAACACCAAGAGGTCTCAGCCACTGGTAACGCATGTCATTTTGGTCAAGAACATAAAGCCAAGCAGGTTTTCAAGAAGAAATCAGTGATGAAAAAAAAAACAACAGTAAAATAAAAATAAAGCAGGCGCAGCAGAGTGAGGCTACCCGACTAAGTTTAGTCTAAGACTGGCCATAAATCATCATGATCTATATTCACTCCAAGGATGAGCAATTCCAGTCCAGAGGGACAAAGCACAGTACAGTTTAGTGTTGGCCCTGCTTTGACATACTTGATCTAAAATACCAAAGGCTGGATAATTAGAACACATCTAAATCAGGCATGTTAGAGCAGTAACAATATTAAACTGCAGTGTTATGGCACTTCAGGATTAGAATCATCCAGTTCTATTTACAATAAAATAGCACTAATATGACTAATCCAGTCACATTATACAACACAAAAAGACTGAATTTACAATCGGAACCTCTTGTCTAAACAGTATGAAACTAAGAGTAACTACATAAGGAAAAGCTGAGATGGTTTGCTTCAAGTTTCAGTCAGAGAAATGTCCATAAGCAGCCTCCTGTGGGCTATACAGGAGACCCTGAAAATGTACTGGTGTTACATTCCAAGAGCATCTGCGAACTGTAAAATAAAATTATAGTCTAAACACTTAATATGTTCTTAATCTGATCCCAAAACATTTTAATTTCATTTTAAACTCCGTGTAATGCATTACTGTTGAAAAATTGTAGAGGTAAACCCGTGTTTGTACTGTACAGTGTAGAGCTGCCCCCAAATAGTCGTCTAAATGTTTGTCGATATGAAGAAGGCTTGGTCGAATACACTTTCATTAGTCGGTTAGTCGTTTTTTTCTCGGCAGTCCGCTGCCGTGCTTCTTTAAACCTGTGGCAAACAAACACAAACCAGGAATAAGAAATAAAATCCCTCTAATTTTAATCCATTCTGACGACTGTAATTACTGTATTTTTCGGCCCATAAGACGCTCCGGAATAAAAGATGCACCCAATTTTCAAGAAGGAAAATCTGTCCCAAATCTTTTGTCCACTCTAGATACATAACGTCTCCTCTCGTTTTAGTCAACAAAAATGAAGAGACACTTCAGCACAGTTTTTATTTTGTAAACCACATTTAATCTCGTTCTTATTCGTCAACAAAAATATATTATAGATTTCGTTTCGTTATCGTCACATGACCAGCATTAATGTCGCGTCTCGTCTCAGTTTTTGTCACGAGGGTCAGAGACGTCTCCACAGCAACAGTACATGCCACAAGTCCAGCCTGCGAGCAAGCACCACACAAAGTTAGATGCAGTTTTAATGCAGGCAAGATGTATATTATAGGGCGGAAAATACGGTATATCAATTTTTTCCCCTAATGTTGTTTTACCTCAGTTCCGCTCGAGCTGCGTCTCGGTTGTTGCACAACCAGTTGTAGTGGTAGGGTAGAGCCGAGCCGAGCAGAGTGGACTGTACCTTTCCTTGTATATATGCAAGTTTTTATATTAATATCATAAATGAATGATTATTCGACTAATCGCTAAAATGCGGGAGTGTTAGTCGACTAGGAATATCTTTAGTCGGGGGCAGCCCTAGTACAGTGTACACTGAAATGCTGTCTCCCGCAGTGCTAGAAATACTGATTTTACCCCTATGTATACACTGCACTGTACATGCTAGAACGTTTTGTTTGGTATAAGCAGAGTAAATACAGTAGTAACTTAATATACAGTAATAAAAATACAGGTCTTTAAGATGAACAAAATTAAAACCCTTGAGAAACTGTTATGATGCAACAATGCTGGACTGCTTTGCCAGAAATGTGCCACAGGGTAGAACTCAATACACAGCTGCATTTTGTTCTCTTGACAGAACTTTAAAAAATGTATTAATTTGTATTTATGTTAATATTTATGTTGCAAATTAAGAATGTGACTTTTTTCAAAATTCGATCCCCACCATGTGCGCTTGCGCACAAACCCATGACAACAAAGTAATTTTTCACAAACTGATTAATCACACGACACACAATGCTCCAAATCACAGTACAGTAAATAAACAAGAGCAACTCACATATTAAAGTATATTCTAGACTATCTCAATTTTAAAAACTGCCTAGCCAATAAGACTAAATCCGGTGAAACGACCTGAAGTCACTCCTGCGGGGAGATTTGCTTTCGGGTGACTGTGCCTGGTAGTGGCTGATCTGTGGTATGCCAGCTTCATATGACACAATTTGCACTGAACTTCATTGCTATTTAACACAAATAAGTCCCATACAGAACTATTACTAGCGTCAGGTCTCTGCATTATTCATGCCGCATGGTAAAACTCAGTTTTCTTCTTCTGAAAAATAACTATTCGATATTTAAATGTATATCTAATATTCGAAAATCATGTCTCATCCCTATTACAAATGAGTAAATTATATTTTTCTTAACAATTTAACACTAAAATGAATAAAAAATTACACACTGCCACAAAAATATTCTGTGAATTTTCAAGGGGGTTTCCAAGAGCAATTATTAGCAAGGATTTAAGAAAAAAATCTGCATATTACTGAAGCTGCAAACTCTGAAACGAGACTTTGCGGTGGCACACTGTGCATTAGTTCAAACTGTTTTAACAGATGTTCTGCCATTGTGACCTCAAACCAGTATTGGTTCCACTATAATAAATCAACATGTCGCTGAAGATTTGCGATCTGCCCCACACTGAGCAAAACCTGTCAGGTTTTTCAGATTTTTTCTGTGGGGAAAATTCAGTGCAAATGCAAAGTGGCCCTACAGTGACAGTTCACAAACAAATAAACTGAAAACGAATGAAAATTAGATGATTAAAAACGATGTTTGTGCTTTGAGTTCTCCTGCACTAGTAACAGCACAGACAGGTTTAAACAGTCTGAGCTGTTTCAGATCAACCTGGCTGCATTTCACAGCTTGTATAATGGATGTCAGGCAATTTGTACCGTCTATTATCAAGACCTAGAAAAGTGACTAAAAACTAAACACGTTTAGTTCCACTTACAAACATGACATCCTGCTTGAAATGCAAAATACAAGAAGAAAGAATAGTCCCTGCTAACACATGGTCTGCACTTACAGTTTTTAAACTGTGGCGGAAAAAAAGGTCAAACTCACAAATAATTCATTGCCTTGTTGCTGCTGCTGTTGTCAAAGACATGAGACTTTTTAGCACATGCGGCAGTCTACAGATTGTGATCAGGTCCCTACTCATTTTATATAAATTCTTTGAAACTGAAAATGATCTGGGTGAAAATAAAAAGGGAGGACAAGGAAATATTGATTATCACCAAAAACAAAAAGCTTTTGGGAGATTTCATTTGTTGCAAGTGACCATCACCACTATTGGAGTGGACTTACCTTACATAGGAGTGCAGTTTATAAATTATTGGGAAATAAATGGAGCTGTTGGTCATTACTGACAGAGCACATCACATCTTGTTTGGTAGGACGGTCATGATGAGTTTGAACATGTGTATATACCAGAAAAATTCATTGGGGCAGCTGGTGACCTGGTTGCCCCTGTGATCAGAAGGTCGTGGGTTAAAATCCCAGGACTGTCTTCATATTATACATTCACTTATTGAAGCAGTGGTCTGATTTGAACTCTGATATATGAATTTGTGTTGTTGATCAAAAGCACAACAGATTTGGCTACAGGGGTTTCTGTTTATGAAAAACTCTAAACGTCCAAAAGAAATGGTTTTACTTTCTACAGTAGGTAAGTTAGCCTGCTTCCTGCTTTTAAATACTTGGCTAAGCATAGCTGGCTAAAAAGAGGTCTTCCCAATGCATCCAAGCATGTTATCTACAATGTTGCAGACCAGCTTTGGTCACGCCCATTTTGCAAGGGTATGCAAACTGTCATTATCTAGTGTAGCTGTGGCTTTATCGGATGCCAGTCTTACAAAGGCCATAACAAGTAACCACAACCAACTGTGTGGCTCTATCAACTGTTCTATCAGTTTTCTTTGCTGTGTGAACAGCCACAGATTTCACACACTGATGAGAACTGAAAATCAAAAGCGCTATCAGGTGATCACATCACACTTACCCATGTAATCAAATCATTCAGGAGGGAAACCCATACTAATGAAAATCTGAATCACAGTTTCAGGTGGTCTGATAACACGACTGAATACAAAGAATTTATCAGAATATGCAGCATTACCTGATTCCCTATTTGAATGCCAACACAATTATGAGATATCTGACTCAGAACAAGCCAGTTCCTCATGTTGAAACAAGTACATGCAGACCTGTTCACTTGAAACATCAGACCTGTTTTGAACACACAACCTCTGTACACACTGTTATTATTCAAAAGGTGCAAACCACAGAGGTGCAGTCAGATTCTCACATTTACCACTTTTGTAATTTTTCTGCATTTCTTTTCTTGACTTGATTCCTCAGTGACGGTTGTTTACAGTTAAGAATCAATGGCGAATCCTAGTTAACTTTGCATGGTTGTCCAGGATCAGGCTTCTGTGGCCGGGTTATCTATTCTGATACCATTCTGCTGACCCAGTTAGATACATTTCTGTCATTACTTTGTTACTCCCAAGTAGTCTGATTCAGCAGGCCTGCACTTGGGTTTCATAAATGCATTTCTAGTGCAACTGACAGTGGAGTGTTTTTGTTTTAGAATTAATGACTTTAAATAATGAAATTAATCACGCAGCCTAAGGATTAAAATAAATATGTTTACGGCATTTAGCACACACATATCCAAAGTGACATTCGTTCCCTAACTAGAGGAGAGAGTCTCTTTGGAGCAACCTGGGGTTGCGGGACTTGTGCTGAAATTAGGACTCAAACCCATGACCTCTTAGTGCAGAGGCAAGTATGCTACCCACTAGGCCACCACCACCACCCATAGCCAGAAGCACGTTATAAAAACACTCAAATCATCTGAAAGCACCAACTGTCCTTGGTACCACATGAACATGGTCCAATGGAAATGAGAGAAAGAGAGGACAAGAGAAAGAGAGAGCGAGAGAAAGAGAGGGAGAGAGAGCGAGAGCAAGAGAGAGCGAGAGTGCGAGAGAGAGAGAGAATACAGTCATTTGCCCTGAGGGGTTTGGGGTCAGGGAGAGAGACATGAGAGAGAGCAGGAACATGTGCGCCATTACACACACTGCAGCACAGTCAGTCCACATTATCTCATCTTTCCCAGTCCCAGTTGATCAAAGTCTCTCCTACACAGCTGATATCACACTCTCCCACAGTATATACTGTGCCAAATTCACAGGCTTTTAAACCATTTTAAAAACTTCAAGGCAGCACTCCCATGAGGACACTGCCAACTCCAGGAGAGCTGAAGTGCAGAAGTGCTCCATCAAAGACAAGCTGACAGACAACAGGCAACAGACTCTTCAAGATCACTTTATAATAAGACGGTCACATAACAGGAGCGAAAAAGCACAAATCTGGCTTTCTGCTTTAAAACATCTACATTGTTAGGAACAACAGTAAACACTAAAATCCAATAATGTTCAGTTTGTTTATTTTAAGTATACCTTTATCACTGTGCTAGTGAGGGCTGTGTGATAGCATGCTAATGTGAGCGTGGAATACTGAATCCCAATAATCCCATTAAGTATGAGTATGAGTCGCTTACAGCTGCCCACTACTGGTTTACCAAAAATGGATGTGAACACAAAAAATCTGAACTGAGGAAATAAGAATGCACAATGGAAGCAGATAAGATTTGCAGCTCCATAGATGCTCATCTCTGTTACACAAAAACATAAAACCTTAGAAAATATATGACCGTATATAATGTGTGATACCTAGTGGAGATACATCAGTCCTAGCAGGATAAAAAAAGTGATAAATAACTATAATAATTTAGGCATAAACCACAGCAAGTCAGTATTAATAATAACTAAATAAGACTCAGTAAACAGCACTGAAGTGTATTGAACCAAAAATGTCAACATACACTTTTGACCCCATTGCTATAAGGTCAGCTGAGAAAATTTCTTCCACCGAGTTTCTGGGACTAGAGGAACAACAAGTCCTGCTGGCTTTGACATTTCTTTCTTTTTCTACTGCTTCTCTTAAGTCCACCATTTCAAACATGGGTTATTAGGGATGACAGCTGGTTTGGGACTGTATTGTTTTCTTCTTGTACTTCAGCCCACCCCTCCCCCTGTACTGCACTCCCCCACTCCAAAATAAACAAGCTCACAAGGTGGCGCCCCCAGTCCTCTTTGTATGTATGCATGTATCTCTCTTTCTCTCTCGCTGTGTTCAGCAGTCCCCAGGAGGGCTGATAAAACGCCCAATTACACCCATACACAACAGCAGCCAAAACAAAACCCAACAGGGCTCAACAGGGAAGGGAGAGCTGCACTCTAAAGACTGGCTGTGCTGAACAGGAGCTCATCTAAGACTTAATCAGAGCTTAAAAGAGGCTGTATTATGGACACAAATATCAGACAAAGAAAAAGTTCAAAGGCACTGAATCAAATCAGGCATCATCGAAAGGGAAGGCTTGGCCTTAATAAAAAAATAAATAAAACGGTGTATAAAGAAATGTACTTCTTTGGTTTTACACTGGATCTACAAAAGCTAACAAGTTTATTCTGGCTGAGCCTACATGAAAAACAGAATTTAAATATGTAGAAAACAAACAAAAATCAGGTGCGGAGAAAACAAAAAAGCAAAACCTGCGATGTAGAATCATTCTACACGCGTTAGCATAGAACTCAGCTACTATCAGGCAAGTACGAAGAAAAATAAATTCATGACAGACGTGTGTTCTTTTGTGCTGCTTACCTGAAAATTTACAAAGACGACTGAAATTAAACCACTTAAGTAAAAAATATCTAAAAATGTTCAGACTGTTCTGGCTGCTCATTGAGAGCCAGCAATAAACAATAAGACCAGCAGTGCAATAAAAGGTTAAGAGAGTGTTAATGGCAGTTAAGTCATTAAGTCAGTCTCACTCAAGTCAATAAAACACACTCCTCTTATTTCTAGTCAACCACAAGTGACTGGAAACAATGAAAGGAGATGTAAAGTGCAGGCCACCAGAGAAGAACACAACCTCTGAGCTAGGCTTGGGTGGTAATACGGTATACCGCTGTTAAAAATAACGACGGTATCCGTTTCAATACCGTTATATCGTCGTAAAAACAATACACTCAGTCAGTTGGCAAGCCAAATGTCTGTCTGACCAATGAATGGCATGAGAAGCCTACATTTTGCTATTGGTATTGACCAATTGGCGATGGTTAGGGGCTGGATTTTTATTTTAAAACATGGCGGCACCCATGTGTGCGGGGCTGGACTGGAAGCCTGCACTAAGATGGAGCCGGGGGATGCCGTGGTGAGCTGGACTGCTCTTCCCCAGTAAAGGAGCGGGTCGTGGAGGCTGGAGCCATACGAAAGGACCATGTGTTGGTGGGCTGTGGTGCTTGGAGTGATGTAGTCGTTCGGCAGCACTAGTGTACAGGGCAGAACTGAAAACCCTCGCCAAATTGGAGCCGGGGAACGCCGTGGAGAGCTGATCTTGTCTCCCCAAGTAAGAAACTTTAAAGGGATTTTCTTCACTGTGCAGACGCACGAGTGGATTGTGTGTTCGCGTGCTCGAAGGCTGGAAACATTAAAGCCGTCGATCACAGGAGTTGTGGAGCCCAGAGTGAGGCAGCTGTACTGCCAGAGTTCTGCTTTAGCCGTAATGAGCAGTAAGGGAGCGGGTCGTGGAGGCGGAACGGACGCGTGAGAAGCAGACAAGGAGTTTGGTTAACCGTGCCAGTCGCAGGTCGAGGAGAAGCGTACACCAGAATCTCCAGTTCCAGCCAGCATTTCTGGTTGTTTTTTTTTAGAATTGGACCGGTTTTATGCAATTTGGGGGCTTTATTGGTTTTTGGTTTTAGTGTTTTTTTCTATTTTGTCTAATTTGCATTAATAAAGTTTTATTAAAAGGATACATTTTGTCCTGCTTCTTCCAAAACTATCCAACCAGGGGTACAAATTCGGTTTGTTTTTGGGTCTCAGTGCCCTTGTAGACCACTGGGAGGCATAGTCGGGTCTACATTAGGCCTTTGCCCCCCGCCCCACCCTCTCTCACATGAGCCATACAACGCAATTGTTTATTATTCACAGTAATACCGTATACCAGGCATCACCAAATGGCGGACCGCGGTCCGGATCCGGACCGAGTGAGTGTTCTGTCCGGACCTGTGACCAGTCTGGTAAATTCACAAGATTGAGTCATTTTCATAGAGCGTTATTTTGGACTGTCGTGGCTGTTGACAGCAGGCGCTGCTACTCCAGTTAATACAACAACAGCTTCACTCGTTAGTTTAATAGTGATGGAAGGTTTGGCTTATTTCAGAGAGCCGCTTCTTCTGGCACGGTCTTGATTGCCGTCTTTTAATTGACTTTTAATTGAATACCCCTGCCGTATACCAAGGTAAAGTAGGGAAGAGGTACGACGGTATCAAAATTTGGATACCGCCCAAGCCCAAAATCTCCCAGAGGTCGTGCTGGAGGTGAGAGACAGAGAGAGATAGGGACACAGGGACAGATGAACAGAGATACAAAATTGCTAATGTGCAACAAGGAACTACGATGAAAACTCTTTGGATCTAAAATCTGAAAAAGAAGAAACTCAAAATGCAAAGCATAAACAAAACTTCTCCTCCCTGCTAAGATTCACACAGCCTTATTTAACAGCCTCCACTCCCTGACAGCATCTGCTCTCACTCTCACCCTCCCTCTCTACTGTAGCTTTTTATTCGAACAATTTAAAGAACAGTGTTCCATTATGAGGGCTCTGTGTGTGTGTGTGTGTGTGTGTGTGCGTGCGCGAGAGAGAGAGACTGTGTGTGTATGTGTGTGTGTGTGTGTGTATGTGTGTGTGTGTGTGTGGGAGAGAGAGGAGGAGCAACAGCTGCGGCTGAACAAACAGCTGTATCACTTCACCAACCTCCTGACCCTCCCCAGCACTCACGCTTGACGTCCCTTTCATTCCTTCACTCCCAAATATGGCTGCAATAGTGCTGTGTGATACTTAATATATACTGATACTCATCAGCATTGATGTCACACTGCAATACTGATTTAAGTTTAGATGTACTGACAGATATAAATGTATGTGTATCGATTTTGTTATAAAAATAAAAAGGAGTCTTCAAAACAGTGCACAAAAATTGCAATGATACACCACTAAAAATATCAACTTGAATATCAGCACTAAGAAGGGCACTAAATTTAAAAGTTTGTATAGTTTCACTTTTGTGTGCACCCTCGAGCTAAATACAATCAACCATTCTTATTATTGTGGCTTCTGTCTTGTTTGTAGAATAAATTATTTTTTAAATTCCATGTGAGTTTCCCCTTTGGTGTTTTTATTTTATTTATTTATTTAAACTTTAGTTCTCCAAGCAAGATTCAACAACCACCTAGTCTTTGCAACGAGGTGAGCTACTGTGTAAAAGTTTGGTCAGCATGCATTGGGGCCAAAACATATTTGAACATTTGATCATGGAATAAACTGTCCATTTAAAAATCCATCAGCCATTCTATTAATTGTTCTATCCATCAATCAATGTATCAGTCTACCAATTTAGCAGTCTATCAGTCTATCCTTCTATCGATCAATCTATGTTTTATTGCTAAATTCTTGATTCAATTCTGCTACAATTCACAAACAAGCACAAAAACTGTAACAGATCATTCGCATAGTCAGTAGTGCAGATGCCAATATTGCAATAGAGATTACCCAACAGCCCCGTAGTGCAGCCCTATCAAACAGGGGATCAGTCTCCCAGGCTGCGTAAGCTTTGTGAAACGTACATGAAACCACAGATTTCACACATGGGTCAGAAAAATAAAGAAATCAATCAAAGCACTACGTCACTTTCACTAAATATTACTAAGACCAATACTGCAAAATAACTAAAAATGAAGTTAAACAGAACCTCCTACATCTCTACCATTTTCCTAATAGTGTTTTATACTTGATTGTCAAGTGCAGAAGCACATTTAATGCCAACTGATATTGCATTAATAGTCCTGTGCAAAAATAAGTTTACTTCTTTGGTGTGTAAATAAGGTTGGTAAACTATTGAACTGGTCTGTCAATGAAACCTATGTGCTATAAACAATTTTTGGAACTTTCCATTTCAATTAACTTCAGACTGAGTTATAAACATTGACAAAAGTGTAGAGATGCTTTGTTTACAGCTTTGTCAGTCATTTTGTCAGTCTAATGTGCAAGTGCATTGTGTCTATGGGGGACCACTGAGAACCTGGAAACTGAGGTACCGACCTGAACACTGTGCTGTTTATTCAACAACTATTTTTCCTTTATTAATGGGGCCATGTTGGCCCCCCCCCCCCAACAAACACACACACACACACACCCATTACACGCTTAAGTTCAGAAGTTTACTCAAATACAAATACAGGTGCGAATAGCGGCCGCTCCGCTCTGCACACCCCTAATACACACACACCCTGGGGCCAACATGACTATATATTTACATATATTCAAATACTCCATATGTATGGTGTGTGGGTTCTTTCCTGGTTTTCCATAATTCAGCATTATAATGAAACAAAAATGAAAAACATTCTTACATATGCGCTCACATTCTTCCGAAACTCACAGTGACTTGGCTTTTTACATGATCAGGCAACTAACACCAGGCAGGTTAGCAAGAAACCAGATACCCAGGGTGGATTTCACAGCTCGTCAGATTACAAAAACCTCATCTACTACAAGGAATGACCAATGCCTTTAACGGGCAATATTAGGAGCTGTCTACTGGTGTGCTGTTTCTCATCCACAGCTCATTTTGTGTCTCAGCTCAGCGTGCGGACGATGTAACCAACTTTTCACTTCTTTTGCAGAATTGTTGGCGATGTGAGATGAAGTTTAAGCCACTGCATCAACACTGTTACAGCTCCCTTCAGCAACAGGCTTCTCGAGCACGGTCAGCCCAACGCTCCCTCCTGTGTGCTTCACAACCTGGCCGCATTTGCAGCATTCATTTCTCATGTGTCAATCACGTTTGGCCTGTTACCTTAGCAAACGTCTCTGTGGGTTCGAGAGCTCTGCCCTGCTCTCCAGAAATGACTGTGACCCTCCCCCATCATTACCATTCCTCCCTATGTCTGAATATGGACATGTCGCGAAACTACACTGGTGGCATGGGTGGACATACCATAATAGAATAGAAACAGAACACAAATGGCAAACAATAAGCTTCTTATTTTTTATCGATGTACATAACGATGATCAAACCCCATTTCAGTGATTCACTTTCTGCAGAATGTCATTTTGGCGCATGCAGTAATTAAGGTCCAAAAGTTGCCGCTGGTGAAGTTGGAGGGCGCCGTTAAACTAACATTATGCTTATCTCCAGAATGCCCTTTACTCAGCGCCATGTGGACCTGAAGTATTTTGTCATTTCAACAGATGAATGCATCTGCTGCAACTTGCTAATTGACTAATTAGTCTAATTAAGTCACTTGCCAATTCGTTAGTGAGCAAACATAGCGGTCTCGGAGGAGTGTTGCGGATAATGGAAGGGAGAGAGTGTAATAAATTGCATGGATGATAAGCTATTGTAGTGGAACTCAGGCAGGAGAGTGAGTGCATTATGGGAGTATGGGCAAGAATTTTTACCAAAAAACAAATCTGCACACTCATGTGACCACAAACACCTTTCAGAGGACGGGTCGCGTCATTTAGGGGTAGAAGTCCCTTCTAGATAGAATTTCCCTGCACTTATTTTCCACCTGCTGATGGGGACACACTGAAATATTAGGGGGTACCACATTAATGTGGCCCTGGAAACTCTTTACCTTCTCAGTCAAAAATCTATTTATGCCAAATTAAAGTATTTTGCCTAAGTACATTTACCTCAATGTCTGCCTCTACTATTCACAAATATTATGAAAACTTACACACACACACATACACACACACACACACCACACACACACACATACACACACCACACACACACACACATACACACATACATACACATACACATACACACACACACACACACACACACACACACCACACACACATACATACACATACACACACCCACTCACACACGCAGTGGTGTTGGCCAGGGAAGCGGATAAAAAAATAAAGACAAATATTATTTAAACCAGGTGTTGCCCCCTCCCTCCATCTGCACACTAGAAATCCCCGAACACACACACACATGCACACACACTCACACATACACACCCACACACACATATAAACAC
>JBBKCR010000141.1:18764978-18776098 GCA_037577295.1 Ladigesia roloffi | reverse complement strand
TAATATATTATTATATCTTATTTCGTGTCCAAATGAATAAAGTCTCTTTATTGTATATGCTTAAAATGTCTAAGTAAGAAAACCCCATTTGTGTCTGAGCGCCCCCCCCCCCCTTATAGCTGTCTCATCCTCAACGCCCCCCGATGGCTTTCTAACGCCCCCAGGGGGGCGGTACTGCCCCCATTGAGAAACGCTGTACTAGATCATTTCATTAGCAACGGACCATGTCTTCAGTATGTTCATCACAATTGGTATGCAACTTCTCAAAGTCTGAATACAACTCCAAACACATGCTACATTTTAGAATGTTCATAAAATTATTCTCTGAGACTACAAGCGTGCAAGTTAAAAGTACATAGTTTGGCTCTGAAGACTAATCTATTTGCTTTAATTAACGGTTTCATTCACAGCAGTGGAAGATACAATGTGGACATACAAAACTGACAAATAAACAAGCACTTTACAAAAAGCTTTACTGATAAAGTTCAGATTTCAAGTTCACACTCAAATTTACAAATGCAAACCCGTTTTTAAAAAATACTCATTACCTTTATATTCACAAGAATGTGCAAAATTGCAGTATGATTGGAAATGAATTAAATGTTCAAGTATGTATTTAAAAGCTCTTAGTAGAACAGACACAGCACTAAGAACCTGTTGAGTAAAAAGAGGAAAAAAGCAATTAAAAACACTTCAAAATTCTTTTTTGTTAAGCTTGTATTATTCAGTCCCATTTTAGCGATTTACTTGGTAAAGGTCCATTAAAAAATGGTCGAAGTCTTGTTAAAGTCTACATTAATTATTAGGTTCTAGGTCAGGGAATCTTTCCTTGAATTATGTTTCGCACTGGAATTTGTAACCAGTGTGTGAATGGTGATAGTATTGGTAGATAAAAGCACTTGCCAAATGTGATGTAGTGCAAAAATAAATCAATATGGTGATTCAAAAATATACCCCAGATAAATTCAAAGTGCATTTGATATATAAATATATAGCTTTGTATGTAAACCTGCCTTTGTTGGTCCTATGGTCCAGTCTTATCGCCCGAGTCCCGATGAGGACCATCAGGTAGCGGCATCAGCGTCTGGCCGACAGCAGAAAACAAAGGGGGGAAAAAGTCAGTCACTCATTTACACAAGCACAACCAGTAACATGTATCTATACAGATTTAGTCAACTCTTGCTATTTTTTAATGACCAAGTTATATTAAATCTATTTTTAAATAACTTAAATGACAAACTATTTTATGTATAACCATGTACCTGATTTTGGCTATATTTTAAAAATACATTTTAGCGCAAGAGTTGCACATTTCCATACAAATTCTATAAAAATATTTTTCAAAATCACTTTTAAAGGCACATATTCATTGTTAAACTATGTCGACAGACTTTGAACTTAAAAGATCTATTTCTTGTATTTTTGTTTTTTTTTAATTACACAAATAAAAATAACAGTTCTGTTGTGAAAGAGATTTAGGGCAGATGTTACCTTTTGTTGCGCTTCCTAGACTTTACGCCTCCTTCCCCAATTTTGTTCTTTATTATGTCAGCCCACGAAAGCCAAGTAAGCCTGCAAGTTTGCAATCTTCTTCACAGTACGTGTTTTCATTCACACTACACATACATTTATCCGCGTGTCACTCCGAGCACGAGGTAAGAGTAGTTCTCTCTTCTCTGCACATTTTGATGCACAAGCCCAAGGAGCAAACACTAAAATTTTTGTTCTTGAGACTTGTTGGTGTCTTTTGATTATACGTTACCTTCCTTAACAGGGTTAGCTATTTTAGAGGTCACTTTCACTTTGCAGATCTCACCTCATGCTCCTTTTTAATAAAAGAAAAATATGAAGTGAGCAAGTTTTTTTTGTTGTTGAGAACATCAGATGGTCCTGGTGCAGCTTAACTGTGCACAGACCGCTTTCAAAACAGTAAGCCTATTTGCTGTATTGTGTATAAATCATTGAATTCAAAACTGAGCACATGACAATTTGATTAGTAGGGGGAAAGTAAATGACAAATTAATGAGTATGCAACACAAGAGAATTGCACTTATTTCCTCTTTAGCTTAGTCTATGAATAGATAATTTTCTAAATTTAGCAGCAACGACTGGATTCTAATTAGCAACGGTTTATACACAATATTTTTTGCATGATGGCAACATATTGCATGTTAAAAGCTTTTATACAAAGTACATGTTGTATTCGTGTACATGCAAGATTTTTAACAGTTTTTGCAAAACTTAATTCAGCTGTTGAATGTCCTTTATGCACCGACGGCTAAAACAAAAGGAAAAATACCAGGTTTTGTTAGCTGGAAAAGAAGACTGCGCTTTATTGACACACTACAGAAGAACAGATTTAGTTTCCTATTTAGGCAACGAACACAATTATGCTTGTATTTTGTGAATCGCAAAGCTATAAACAGCAAAGGAGGTTTTGAGTTTAGGTAAGGGAAGTGTAAGATATATAAGCACAGGTAACTTGCACATCATTTTAGGTTGGCCATATTTTTCTTGCTGCGAGAGGCTCAAAGCCCTTCTACACTGTACTTTTTACACAAAAACCCACAAACTGTTGCCAATAATTAGTAATGACAATTTTTTCTGCTAACCACTGTACTACAAAACTTCTACAACGGACAAAGTTGATGCGTTTTAAGTGTTGGTTTGTAGTTCTGTGTAAAGTTATTAATACTTTCCCCCAGTCGTTTGGTCGAGAAAAGGCTGTTTAAAGTTTGTGTATTGTGATACTCAAAAGCGGTTTTATATAAAAATGAACTAAGTGAACATGACTGCCATGCATTAGATTTTTGAGGCAAATCAGACCATATGACCTGCAGAAAAGACCACCTAAGAGACAAAGGCCTAAATGCTAACTAAATTAAGCATTTAAATTATAAGCAAAAATATTGACAATGTGCAAGACAAGGCCAAGACAAAGAGGAATGAACCAAAAATAAAGAAAAAAAATTCCAGCAAAATACTTAAGTAAGCATATTTCTACAAAACGTCTGTATCCCAACAAGTGTTTAACCATTAAAAAGCAGTCAATGGCAAATAAAAAAAAGACAAACTGGGAAAAAAAATTCTAAAATTACTTTGAGTTGTTAAAAGGAGTTACAATGGGAGGTGGTTGCCAGGCAACCCAAGTGATTGACAGGTCTCAGAATCTTCCAGAATATGGGTGATCCCGATAAGGCTTGGTCTGCCGCGAAGGAGGAGGAGCCTTCCCTCCACTGCCTCCCCAAGCAGCACCTTCCCAGTCATCGTCAGCTAGAAGAAAAGACAAAAGGAATACATGAGCATGGAGCAGAATGAGGAAGTGGGGGGAATAAATACATAAATAAAAAGAGGCTGGTCCTCCCCCATACTTTGGTAGCTGTAACTGACAGTGAAGGAAACTCACTCAAACCGATTCATATAAAAGCAGCATTGGTCATTTGTTTATATTTCATAGGTCACTCCAGTCTTCCAAGTGTGTCTCTTACCATAAGACTCGTAGTTTTCTGGAGCCTCTCCGTGGCCATAGTCATAGTATTCTGTGTCACTGCATGGGAATTAGAATTAAGACGTTCAAAGTTGATGTTGCATATACAAGGTAAATACTTAATTGGGTAATAAAACTATTACATGTTAAATTATATAACTTATTTAATAATATTTTGTTTTACAAACTAGTAAGACATCCAAGAGTGTGAAATAATGTAGACAGATGTTACTTACGCCTGTGGAGCTGCCTGGCTGTAATAGTTCTCATAACCTTCGTAAGGAGGTTCAGCATAGCTTTCTGGGTATGCCTATTTAAAAACAAAACAAAAAACAAACAAAAGGCACTGCTTAGCAAGAGACTTAACTGAGACTCATGATTCAAATCTGCATTTTCATCCTTTATGCAAAATTGAGCAAGGTCCAAAAACTCACATATTCCTCATAAGTTTCTGGTGGCTGCTGGTGATGTGGCTGATGGTGAGGCTGATGGGAGAGCGCAGGGGCCGGGGTCATCCTCTGAGGGGCAGAAGGGGGTCTGGACCGCGCAGAAGCTCCTCCACGGTTAGAGGTGTTGGGAGGAGGGCCACCACGACCAACAGGAGCCCCTCTTGCTGAGGCTCCTCTACCAGGACCCCCGCGAGGTGCCCCACCACGAGGTGCCCCACCACGCGGTGGCATTCCACGTCCCCTGTTGGTTGTTTAAAAAGGGATTTAGTGACACATTGGTACAAGACTCTCAAACACTTCAGTATCTATTATTAGTAAACCACCTGACACTTATAATTACACTGCGATGAGTGACCAATCACCAAAGGCACTTAGGCTTTATCACAGCATCCACACAGGTGTTCATCACCTGTGCTCCTTTGGCTGTACATTCGGGTGGTGTCAAAAAATATATATATATTGAACGCAATGTGTTCTTGGCCTCAATTTCTCCCAAAATCCCAATGAATGCAAAGGAAATGCCTAATCCCTATTAGGGTGGCAAGTAGGGCCGGGTTTTTAAAAAAAGTAAAAAAAAAAGATTCACTGATCAATATCGATTCTCTTTTTTTTTTTTAAAAACAGGATATTGATTAAAAAGTTGCAGATCGATTTTTCCAGTCTAATATGCACCACTTCTCGCAACTGCGCAAGGAAAGCTATAAAAACATGATGCCTCAACACGTAGATCAGCTGGGCAGATGGTGGCCCAGTGGTTAGGGCCCTGCAATCAGACAGTTGTGGGTTGATCCTGAAGACCGCTAGGCATCTCTGAGGTACTGAGTGAGGTACTGTTCCCCCACACTGCTTCCTAGGCGCAGAGTTCATGGCTGCCCCTGCTTCACTTGGTGAATGGGTTTAAATGCAGAGGAGGAATTTCGTACTGTTCAATCAGTCATACTTGATCACACCACTGCACACAGTGTGATCACCTTCACTTTTCCTCCGCAAAAATATCAAAATGCCTGAAGAGTAATAGTCTAATCAACCATAATTACCTGTATTTGCCACAGTTGCTGAGCTAGTGTTGATAGTTTCTTATATCTTCAACCAGTCGTGGTCACAAGCACAAGACAGGGACTCAGACTTGGCGGGGCACCATTACTATATTATTTAATTCATTAATAATTAAGAACACAGCGTGCCCCCCCCCCCCCTTTTTTTTAACTTTACATCTAAACATGCTACCCTGGTGAATCTGTCTCATTAGAACAAGCAGAGACTTGGCTCACCTTGCTCCACCCAGAGGTGGTGGCGGGCCTCCCCGACCCCTGCCAGGACCCCCCCTTCCACGATTGGCCATGTCCTGAGATCCATTCAGGAAACCAACATCCATGAAAGGGTCTGGGGGCATCTCATCCATATTTTCCACCTGAAACACCAGAGAGGACACTCGTTCAGCTGCAGCAAATAAAGATAAAACCATGTACAACTTCATACAAGGGATGTGCATGAGTACCACGACCACTTATCTAGCTGTCCAAAAAACTAGTTTAATGCTTCACTAAAATGCTCTTCTAAAGATTTTTATTAAAGATTTTGTAATAGGTTATGCAAAAGTTTAACTTTTCCCAACACGATGCAGTGAATTTAAAAAACCTTGTTCTCATTGCGACAAGTTGGCTTGTTACCACTGATGAAATCTGAAAACCGCTTGTCAAAAAATTACCTGGTAAAAGGTCTGTATTTTTTAGCAGCCAATCAATTATGCACGTAAAAGCCTACCATTAAATATTAAAAAAATTAAACACATACTACTTAATTTTCAAAAATCTCCAGACTATTTACAACGATGCAAAGGAAGGTTAGCTACTTCAGAACAATCATTGCAAAAAGTTTTATTTCAGGTGAGACGCACAGGCATAAGGAACTTCTTGACTTCCTCCATGGCATGAGCCATACGCAGATAGCACTCCGGGATTGGAGCAAAAACTTCAATGTACACATGCAGCTCCATGGACAAATGGGCATATTTGGGCTCGCCTCCTTTCCTGAACTCTTCTTCCTGAATGAAATGAAAAAAAAAAGTCAAAAATAAAGACAGTTTTTTTTTAATTAAGAGCCACTTTGTCCTTTAAAGGAAACTTTTGTAATTAACCAATTCTTGCAGTGGTAGGTGCAAAGATTAACGCCAGACAACTCCAGGCCTGGAGTGGACTGATGTTACACCTGGTCAGCACCCTGACTCCTGAGGTTTGTGAAAACATTGGAATGCATAGAATATGCACAGAAATACTTTGGGTGCCCGCTAGCAACATAAGCCTCACAGCTACAGCATTTTAAGACAATAGTATGGCGTTACCTTGTTCTTGTCTCTCATGGAGCCCTTCCCCAGTACTGAGATTTTGGCTCCCGTATCCTCCTGCAGTCGTTTGATGGTGCTGCCCTGGGGTCCAAGAATCTTCCCCACAAAATTGAACTAGAGGGGCAAATGCAAATACATTTTATAAGTCTTAGAGTAGTTTATGCTGATGACTGACATTTCTAGCCAGACTTATAACAAATTTCACATGAAAAGCTATAATGGACACTTGCCCAACAAGCAATCCTTCAAGACACCACCAGCATAAGCTTAGCACACTCTCTCCCACTCACCCGAGGGTACTGCTTTACGGGAATAAGCACACGCTCCTTCACTCTGACGTTTTTGGTGGTGAACAGGTCCAGATACGTCTCCTCGTCTTTCTTGGGCTCCCCTTTTTGAATACGTTCTATCTCTGCAACGGACATGAAATAAGCACAATTATTCCAGGCACTCACCATCAGTTTTATTTTGGTTCAACAGGGGCAATGTAAACCAGGAAACAAACAGGTTCCTGAAGATGGTTTATTAATATACTTTAAACTGAAAACATGTATTGATGCACGTCTAAAACTACAATTGAAATTTAAATGTTTTAACACAGCCCTACAATGTGCAGCGCCAATGAGCAATACTTATTTATTTGTACATTCCCATGCTTAAATTTTTTACTGTTACTGGTCATTCGACACAGCTGAAACCCAGCCAAACTTCCAGTTATGGCTTTATATGCACAAAACAGAAACAGGTTTCTATGGCCAAATTACAGACCCAAGCTGTTGGCACATTACCCAGAATGGGTGGAGACAGAACTTCTTTGCCAGTAGGAGTCAGGATGTGCATTTCAAGCACGATAAATCTAACAGTTTTTATCAAGCTGTCTGTGCACTTTTCCTGTACAGTTGGGGGGAGGAGAGCATACCATGTTTACAGCATACACTCTCCCTTGCCAGGTAACTGTGCTGGTCATAGATGAAGCTCATTGTGGGTTGGGGGTGAATTGAAGGCATGCTAATTTATTGGGCACTTAGAAAATGGTAGATCTGCACTAAAGGCCATACCAACGTGATGGGCATCCCTTATGCAGGTGTACGTTAGCACACAAATGAGCCATACTTTTATATTCACACGTCCTCATAAAGAAACATTTTCCTGACAAAAGAGGCTCCAAGTAGACCCTCATAATTGAGTCAATCATTGAAGAATTTGACTTGACTAAGCACACACATCCTAGTACACGCAATTCTCCTAGCCATTAAAAAAAGGACCACGCCGCCATTTAAATGATTGAGCTTCTTGTTCTTATGATGGCTGATTCGAGTGATAATAGCTGTTCCGACTAAACAATGAATTTTAAAACCAAACATTCTTGCTGTAGACCAAGACCACACGAAAGCAAAATCAAAAAGCAGCTTTGGATAACAGCGTCTACCAAAAACGAATGTAATGTATAACGTGGGTCTTTTCCACATACACAATTATGGAAACGTTGAGAGCAAATATTGCTTGGTTTTAAAGCTTGTGTCGTATAGTTCTACTCCAAGTACTACGGCAGGACATGGCGAGGCAGGAAAAGTGAATGCAGCTTTTAACCTGTGTGGCTGTATGAGTCGTTCTGATTTCTACAAGCACCATTTAGAGGGATTAGAAAATCAATTATTTATAATAATTAGAAATCAAATTAACAATCAGTATTATAATTATTTGTATTATAATAACTCCATTATGAACCAAACCTTGCACTTAAGACTTAGATATGGAATTATGATAACTCCTTACTCCCAATACGGACTGCTTTGTGCTATTCCAGACATGTGGACGCCATCTCAGTTCACTGGTGGTTAAATCTATTGTTTAGACCCAACCGTTACCTGGATATAGAAGACGACCATTCAAACTTTCTCCTACACTCCAAGCAGTAACATTCGCAAGTTATAAAAACGTTTCTATTTTATTTAAAAGCAGAAATCAGTCGGAACCCCAAAAAGAATCCTAAAAACTGGAGCTGCGCAAACCAGCGCGGGCCTCGGTAACCTGGAATCCTGCAGGTATCAACACCTCACACTTCTGATTTAAAAATTATTTAACAATTTCAATTTTATTTTGTAGCGGGTGGTTAAACAAATAAATATTTGGCCATTAGTAAAGCCGGTATGTGAGGAAGTGTGCTTCAGGCTGCGTGGCTGGCCTCTCCGGTCCTGAAGGCCCAACACGCTGAAGACCCAACAGCACAAAAACCAAAAATCACCTCAGTGAACCTCAAAAGACCAAAAGATCCCCCTGCTCAGAGTGTTAGGGTCGTACCTGCAGCGAGCAGCTTCATTGCGTGTGTAAAGGACGAGTCCAGGCTGTCCTTCTCGGCCAGAAGCTCGGGAAGGTACTTGCTCTCGGTCTCCATCTTGGAAGCGCCGGCGTTGGGTTTTTTCCCCTTGCTATTGTTGTTGCGAATGTCTTTGGCATTCCCCTCCATGTCTGGCAAACAATGGAACCAAACCAAAGTATGGAGCAAACTGACCTTTAAGGGGGATCACCTGGACCAGAGGCCGGCTGTAAATCAGTATCGGCTTATATTCAGATATCAGAACAAAGAACCCTCAGAACACTCCGCAGGAAGTGACGTCGATAACTGGAAACGAGGCTGCGCGATTTAAATCCGTCTGGGGCTCAAACAATAAAAAAAAAAACAAAATAAATAAATAAAATATATATTTATATATATATATATATATACAGCTACGGAAAACTTTCCTTTTTTCTGTTCACTGTATGTGCAATTTGTAGAAGTGTGTGTTTGTACAATATGCTCAGGCTGCTGTTTTATTATGAACTATTGCACCGTGAGCTGTGTAAAAACAAGAAATTTCTCCATATGTGTTGTAAGTGCAGTAGTGTTTGTATAGCAGCTATTCTATTCTTAGCTAGTTCTCTGTCTAAGTCAGAAATCTTGTTGAAATACCCTGCTTAATTTCTATCATTTTACTAAAAGGTATATTCAAAATACAGTCCATTGCTTCGATTCAATCACACCAGTTCTTCGGCTTGTTATTTCAGATTCATATTTTGGTGCACTTATATATTTAACAATGATATGATTACCACTTAAGGTTTTTTAATTTATTTATTTTTTGTGCTGTTTGGTAAATTCAATTTTCAAAAGTAGGATTGTGCACCTCTAGAGGTCAATATTACACCACAAGTAAACCAGCTGCAGAGACAGATTAATATCATTAATTAACATAATGAATAACATAATGAACGTGAATGTTTAAGTCACAATATCTGCATGGTCTGCAAAATATAGCCATTTCATGGCTTATTCAAAACAAATTCTGAGCCTACCTGTCTTCTTATATGTATTGCTAATAATGGTAAAACAGAGGTCAATTAAAAAATCTTTGGCGTCAATATTTAAAAAATAAAAAATGTATATATATATCAGGCTTAAGCAGCACACTAAAAACCAGAACATGTGAGGGGGCGTTAGGAGGCATCATACTTGCTAGATACCTGGTTCCATCCCCCAAACACTGCAAACAGTTTTGTCTCACACCAGTCTGAGGCACTTCTGGGCTTAAACGAAATTTAACACTTTTTCAAAGTAACAAAAAATTCCCAGTCTTCAGGGGAGCTCTCAGATTTTTCATTAAATGTACGTCCAAATATTGTAAATCTAGTTTATTTTACATATTATAATCTTTAAAAGATTTTGAAAGTCAGTTGTCATGCTGGGAAATGGGTGCTGGCACTTTTCAGTTCCTACTTGGCAATCACCTGCAAACTGTCCGCTTGACCACAATGGAAACAGTGCGAAGTCCATCACTCTGGTTTTCTTCTGGCTGTCTCCTGACCACTGAATGTTGTGTGATGCAAAATCCACAACACAAAATCCGTATAGTTTATTGGTTTGTGACAAGTTTTCACAGAACCGCCAACAGTTCCTAAATTATCAGAAATGTTCTGTTAATCACTGAAGATAAGATTCCACTGAAGTAGAATTTCTTTCGACACCACACATAAGGCTTTTAAATTTTTATTGTCATTTAATCATATTAAAGTCATGTGAGTCTTTAAAAAAAATCCAAATTACTTTGTTAAAAAAATTACAAGGAAAAATAAATGTACTTTTCCATGCATTTCTCACCCAGGCTGTAAATATAAAAAGTTGATTAATTTTAACCGATCAGAGCAGATTACACACCGCAAAATGTTGTTTTTGGACCCGAATGTGATCATACAATTGTCAGTCAGGGGTTCTAAATTGTCAGTTAAACGAATTGTTTTTATTTAAAGCATTCAATCCAAGGGATATATTTATACAACTAGACTTCTATACTAATGTCTTCAAGCATGGATTAGTTTGAATGTTTAAATCATCTGTTGAAACATTGTTATTACTTATACAAATTCATTGGTCATGAATGCACATGACCCTGATAGAATGTGATACTTTCTTTTTAATTTTATTATAAAGCAATTTATTACATTGTCACACTGTGACAATAAGTATGATATCCTGACTGAAAAGCATGGAGGTGGATCTCTGATGTTTTGTAGGTGTGTGAGCAACAGCAGGTTTAATCAACACTGATGGCAAAAGCTGCGCATTGGACACATCTGGACTTTTCAACATGGCAGTGATCCAAAACACAAAACCTAAGTTGACCCTTCCGTGGCCACAGGAGAAAAAAATGGGCAATAGAGTGTCCACCACAGTCTACTGACTCTAACATCATCCGAGACGATCTCAAAGATGCAGTTCATTCACAGTATTAAAAGGACAGTTCACCCTAAAATGAAAATTTGATGTTTATTTGCTTACCCCCAGGGCATCCAAGTCGAAGGT
>JBBKCR010000141.1:18712823-18726809 GCA_037577295.1 Ladigesia roloffi | reverse complement strand
CACAGAGCACAGAGATTCCGGCGTTTGCGTATCCTAGCTCGAGACGGTCGTCTTTCAGAGGTAAAAAATGATATATATACTGTTCAGTTTCTCACAAAAACCGATCGTTTCATTTCTTAAGACATCAATGTGTCGTCACGAGCCACAGGGTGTAATCTGGACGTGTCTGTGCATGTTTTTTTTATATTGAAAGGTCTGACACCCATCCACTTCCATTAAATGACTACCAGACTGCTACAGCTAAAGCTAAAAATCTGCGAATAAGCAAATAAACATCAAATTTTCATTTTTGGGTGAACTATCACTTTAATATCCGTCTTGTATACTTTTAATTCAATGAATGCATCATTGCCCCTATTTACACATTTGACTGAAAAAGAATTCACTTTTTGTGGTTACCAAATATTACAATGGCTATTAATTTGTATGACTACATTTTAAACATGTAATTTATTTAGCAGCGTTTTACTGCTTTGTCTTGTATTGTGGGCCCTCAGTTTCCACTCTTTATTCACTTCTATTCACTTCTATTACATTCCTGAAAGTCATAAACACATTCATCCCAGTCCATGCTTTTAAATATTAATGCATGCCGTCAGTACAAGCCTGTGCTAATGTCCTACAGTGTCCCATTAAGGTGGAGTTCTCTGGAGACTATGTGCCGTTCACTTCATTTTACACTACAGTCTGCCATTTAGACACATTTAGACAGTTACTGTAGCAGGGTGAAGGTTTTATTTTCCTCTGTTGTCCTCTTAGAACTCCTAATCAAATCTGACTTCTGCCGTTAGGAAAAGAGTCTATATTTCTTATTTTTTCCTACCTATAATTAATCATAATAATGCAGGACATCCCCAAGTGCAGCTGATATGTCTTCAAGCACAATTAATCAATTATGCTCAATCAATCAATTTTATACATAACACATGACCTGCCACAGGCATCAGTTGTTTCACAGTCTATAGAAATAGTTTTACTCCTAGATTATTTACATCCAAATAAATATTCTCTAAGATTAAAACTTTTTAATAGCTGAAAATTACATTTAGTTCTGCCTGTTCACAATTACATTCACTATACAGTATATACAATACATGCAAAATTAGCTGGTGTGGTGGAGCTCCATCCAGTACCTTTGGGAATAGAGATTGTGATCAAGGAACATTAGTGTCTGACCTCACTTATGCTCGTGTGGCTAAATGGCACTACTTTTATCATATTATTACATTTAGGTGCAAAACATTTGGGTTAAATTCTTGAAATGAACAATGGAAAATAATCTTATTGAATTTTTAGATTTTTATAGTATCAAGAATTTAGTCTGATTACAGTTTAGCACTGATATCCTTCCACTTCAGATTAACCACCAACTGGCAGAAGAATCAATCCCCAATGGGTGGGACCAATTGTGTGAGGGAAACATCACGCTAGACACGAAACTGTCCTCACTGACTGTAAATGTGAGTGAGAGTCTAACCAGCAGGTTGTCTATCACATGATAAACAGCAGCAAACTTATTCCAGGACACTTTTTCTGACAGCAATACTCTACAAATGCTAAAAGCATGGTAACATACATCCTGACCAGCCACATTATTAGGTATTTCTAAACTTATTGTCCATTTTATCTTTTGTCATTGAGAAAACATTAGCCAAACTGTGTCCGGTGCAAAACTTACAGACTTATTTAAATGAACATCAGTTTCAGACTCACTGAGAGTACCTATTGAGGCCATATCATATACATATTGTATGTTCATTTTGTCTCTAAATGTGCAGTGCTGCAGTGGTAAGACCTAGCTGTATGTTTATGGGGTTTTTTGCCAAAGGTGAAAGAGTCAGTGAGGGTTGTAAGGGTCCAAACCCCTGGGGGTGAACATTAGACCTCTTTTGCCAATCTTACTCTTTAAAAACCATTACCATCATCTCACACCCTGCCCCTTCACTTCATAGGACCACTTTATGCCCTCCACCTTCATCCATCTTTTCAGCAGCGGCAAAGAAAAAAAGACTAACCATGCAATGACACACATTGCCCTCTCCTAATCAATGCCATTACCACCACACCCTGCTCCCAGTCCAGTGATCTCCATCTTTTGGGGTCGTGGAAGGTTCACCCTGTGCTGAGATACAGAGATCAAGGTCAAGTTCAAGGTCAGATGTCAAAGGCCAAATTTCCAGGGAAAAGGTCCCAGCTGTGCAGGGGTGTAAGTCTACCAGGAAGGCCGCAGGTCCGTCTGGGCAAGTGTGTGGTCATGACCCCTATCTTTATCTTTAAATAGCGAGGAGCCCTTTCCTGATGGCCTTGCAGTCAGACACGTGCCGTGGACAAGCTGCTAGAGACAAAAGAGTCACAGTGGAGGACAATGAGGCTCGCTGTTTTTCTGCTATAGTGGCCAAAGATGGGTCACACTCTGGCCATACGGCGAAGTGCAAGGATCAGACCTTCAGAATGAGCAGATACTATTAAATAGACATCAGAACAATTTTCTATGGTAACAGTAATGACCGACCAAATGTGCGAGTAGCTTAAAACATCGAGGTTTCATTCATTTTGCCCGTGTACTGGCAGGGTCATAAAAAGGTTCAACTAAAGGCACTGAAAACAGCATCTCTCCATTTTGACCAGCAACCGCTTGTACTGGTTTTTGAGATGGCTAGTGGAAAGATGTTGTCACACGTTTCTTGTCAGTAGCTCAACAAATGACAAGCTATCTTTGCTGAAAATTGACTGTGTTGTGGTAAAAATTCAGTTGGGCGTTACAATTCTATTGAGGAGAAAATAGTTACGAGACAGTTTGCAAATGAAGGTACTTTACCTCAGAGATTTTAGCATTTTCACAGAGATGTTTATTTGTAATCTGCCCATGTTTTGATGTAGATCACAGGCACTGATGGCCTTACTCAAATAGTCATGGTTTGTTACTATGTAACACTCTCTTGCTACTCCACAACAGTATCTTCATTACATTGGAAACTGGTCCATTCATCACCAAAGCTCCCCACAATAAAAACGACAGCTTGTGTTTTCAAATGGAATAAAAAATGGATGAACTGATATGATAATGATCAAAGTGATTAAGCACGTGTCAACAAGGCATACAATTAAATCGCTGTGCATATAAATAAAGTAATTAGCTTTATGATTTAACTTTATAATTGATGTGAAAACTTTACAAACTGAATATGTTCCAGTTACATCTGTGTGACCAATGCATCCTGCAAACACACTTTTTTGGATGATTTGTCGCCTGTTTTGTTTTTTAGTTGTGTGACAACATTGCTATGAGTTGTTTTGGTCCGAATTATAGAGATCACTAAGAGAGTCCTGTTGTTAACGGACGGAAAGAGTAACAAAAACAGGAGATGGAGGGTAGTGCCTTTCTTTCATTCTCTCTCATCTCTCTCATTCTCTCTCACTTTCCCTCTCTCTCCAAACACACAAATTATGTATGGCTTTCTGTAGCAATCATAGCAGCTGTGTCAACCGCATCCTCTCCTGTCAGGCGCAGCTGGGGCTAAGACCAGAGAAAGAGAAAGATCCAGAAGGTTCTGGACGAATCGCTTAGGAAACCATAAGGAGATAATGAGAGAAAGGAGGGTAACTTATAGTTCTCTAGTTTTACCCATTTCATATTTTTTTGCCAGATTCTACATTTTAAAAAAGTTGGCATCTCTCTTAAAGGTGGCCAAAAATATTTTTGGAAGTGATGCTACTGAACAACCACCTTTGGTTTCCTAAATAACTGTTCAGCTGATTTCTTAAGTTGACATCACTTCAAAAAACTGTTTTTTTCTTTTGTTTTGATACTTAAATAACCTTTACATTATGTTATTTTGGTTATTAGTGCAAGACCATAGAAAACATTTTGAGTTCCATAAAAACCTTTTAACTGGGGTTACAAAATTCCATTTTATAAGTGTAAAGGTAGAAATGCTCCTTAAGGGTCAGCCAAAAGGACCCTTAAGGAGCATTTCTACAAAAGAAAATAGCCTTTCAACTGAGGTTTTGAAAAAAAAACTTTTGGGTAAACAAAGTGGTTCATCTATGGCAAGGGTCACCAACGTGTGCCCCCACGGACCACACACATTTCAGAAAGGTTGGTAACCCCTGATCTACGGCACCACTCCAAAGAACCTTTTTGACGGGATTTGATAGGTTTATTTTTGGTTCCTTTTAGTTATCTGAGGAATCATTATTGAAAAATATTTAAGTTATCAATAGATCAGTGGCAGAACCTAGACTGGCACCTTTACTGTACATTTCTCTCTTTTAATTCCAGCTGCATTCATCCAGGCTTTCTCCTGCCGGCCTTCTTCTGCTGTTACTGCCACTGGCCCAAAGATATAGTTTATTGACAAGGAGATGTATGGATGTGCTGAAAGAGGACATGAAGTTAGTTGGTGTAAGGGTAGAGGATGCAGAAGATAGGACTAGGTGGAGACAGATGATTCGCTGTGGCGACCCCTGAAGGGAAAAGCCGAACGAGGAAGAAGAAGAAGAGGAAACTTCACTGTGCATTTTTCAGTTTACATACAAATCAAAGTCAAGATTTCAAAAGAACTGAAATGATTGCTTGTTTATTCAGGCAATGCCAAGCTATTCATTACTGGTCAATTGTCACTCTTTAAGAAAAAAAAACCCCAGTCCCAATCCACACACAAAGCTATAATCTTTGGGGGAAACCTATAATCCGTTAGCTGCAACCTTTGCAACCTACAATCCAGCATCATATAGAAGAAAATCTCCTCCTGGGAAGTGAAAGCCGCTGTGGCTGTAGACATACGTCGCATGTAAGGGAAAAATACCCAAACCACTGAGGACAAAGCAGCCTCCGACAGCACAGCTTCCTGCTGACCCAGGCCATGTGGCCAGAAGTAGGACATTGGCTTTGATCATGCTGCTGGTTTTGGTTAGAGTCTGGTCAGTTTTACACGCCCAGAGTGGACACTGCTATTCTCCATCTCTCTCCTCAACACCCACAGAGGTTTCGGCAAACAATGGTTGTAGAACTGGACAGATGCACTGCAGCACAATCAGAAGGTCATCTCCAGCCAGGCTTGGCTGACTCCTGCGCTCACTACCGGCCAGAAGTGTGCAAACAAGAACTTTATAAAAACAAACATGAAGTATTATTTAAATAAATAATGGGATATAATAATGAGATTCAATTTGAATGCTCCTTTCAAAACATTCGCTCTCCCTTCATAAAATTGTATTAGATCAAATTAAGTCGATCAGAATTTTTTGAGGGGTTAGGAACCAAGTCAGGAGAAATGTACACCTAGCAGCAGACTTTGACTTTAAGTCTGACTTGTAAATAACAAATTATTTCACCACATTTATTTCAATCATTTATATGTACAAACATATGGAATAATCAGTTTTTGAGGAACTTAATGAGTCAAAAAAACATACACACACACCACCAATCACCCCCTCCCCTCCCTCACCCTACCACCTCGGACACTTTTCTTTATACACTTTTATTTATTCGACATATTCTGTAAAAAAAAATTTAAAAATAAAACTAAATAAAAAATGTACTTGTTATTGCTGTCCACATTGTAGTGGTCAATACTGTATTTACCCTGAATGTAGCCACTCAATTTGCACTGAACGTTGTCCTGTCTTGTTCAGTTGTATTGTTTCTCTTGTGCTTGAGCCTGTTTATACTTGTTCTGTTGTGTTCTGTTCCGCTCTTCTGTTGCACCGTGGTCCTGGAGGAACGTTGTTTCGTTTTTACTGTGTACTGTGTATATGGTAGACATGACAGTAAAACTACTTGACTTGAGTTGTTCACAATAGTGGTCAGAAAGTTGTAATGCATCTAAACACTCTCTCTCAGAAACCTTTACCTGATATTATTATATTTTAAGAAGCTTTTGTCCTAAAACATTTTTTTTTTAGTCATGGCCCTGGGGGTTGCAGAGAAAATAAGTGCTTATTTTTTATTTACCACTATTTTATCATCAACACTACATTTGAAAGCTTATCAGGTACACTGATGGTTTTGGATACTCTCCAGTATTTACACTGTCCTATCACAACCACTGTAAAAAGAAAGTTTTTCGTACAATAGACCATTTCACATCAATCTTCTTTTTGCATTATAAAATCTGTTAGCCTAGCCAAAGATAGATCTGTTCCTATGGAAAGATTCACTTCTCCTTCCAGAGGACACTTATCTTGAGCTTGAGTCTCCTGTTGATTTTAATGCAGCTCAATCTATCTGATCTACTTGAATCCCCCAGTCAAATGTTGATGAGGATTTGAATTCAGGTGATTACTTTTCTTCAGGAAAATGTCCATACATTTGTGTTGTGTTAATCAGTTTCATTCAGTATATGAGCTTTAAATGGTGACGAAGCTTATCTGCATCATTGACAGTCTCTTTCACATCATGCACACCTCCTTGATAGGCAATCAGAGCATACCAGAATAAAAAATCGCCTCAAATTGCAGAACTATACGTGTATAAGTGTTTGTGTCATTCTGTTCTGAATCAAATTGGCGCAATAAAACTCAATAGTTTTATTCTGTGAGCTGATTGAATGTTGATCTCATCCCTCATCCTTTTTATTCTGTTATTTTTACAAAAAATGTTCTTGTAATTGTGTTACACTATTGTTTCTTGTCTTTTTCTTTTTGTCTATTACCTTCTATTCCTTCTTGTCTTATCTATCTTATTTTGCACAGCATGATATATATGGGTTGGATTGGAAGGAGCAATGAGGGAGTGTGTGGTTTATTCTGAATGATTTGCCTGGCAAGAATGATTCTTTTGTTTTGCTCTGGATGTTGGATTGGAAGGTAAACAGCTGTGCTGCTTTACTTCTAGGGGAAGTGGAGAACGTTTTTGAAGCACATTCAAGTGTTTATCACTGTTTACTTGAGCCAATGCAGTTCCTTATACCAAGAAGCCTATAGTTCAGCATATTATAGTAAACATAACATTTAGCCTGCCACACTGACCTTCATTGAAAGAAAGAAAATGACTACTGTTCCTCTTGTAGAACTCTCTAAAACACTCTTCAAAGCTTCCACTTTTCTATTAGGTATGTCTGTTTTGAGAGTTACAAATGTCTGTCAGGATATTTCAGTTAAACTTGATTACTTATTTAAAACTAAATTAGAATGTCTCATTAAATAAGCAGTTGTAAGCTTGTGCTTATAATGTATGAACCAAATGGAAAGCTTTGCTTAGAATCTAGATCCCACAAAGAAAAACTTCAACTGGACATTTTTCCATTGGCCTTGTCAGGTTGTGAAGGTTAATAGCACCACTTCAGATATTTCGCACTGGAACCAATAAACAACATGTCTTCAAAGTCCAACAGCCAGCACGCCAACACTGTTAACAGATGGGAGCATCACTAACCTTCAAGCAGAACGTACCTTCAATCTGAGGCAGTGAAATGCTGCCCGCACACAGTAGTATTTGGCCTCCATGAGATAAAATGCTTTCATAAATCCAATTTCTCTCAGTTCATTGTCAGGATCCAGGATACTCATTAATATGTTCACTGGCTGACCATTGATATTGCGTGATGCTAAAACAGTTTAGTTTAGTTTAGTTTAGTTTAGTTTAGTTTTATTTTAGTTTAGTTTAGTTTATTTATATTGCACATTTAGAAGACAACCATGGTTGACCAAAGTGCTTCACAATCACTAAAAAGATGATCCCACACAATCAATCAGTACATTAAAAAGTTGTCAAAATGTCTTAAACAACTCAACTCAAAAAATAAAAGCCAAAGACTTAAAAACATCTACACTCTGAGCAGACTTTTTGTGAGCAGGTAAATTGTTCCACAACTTCGGTCCTACCACTGAAAAATCTCGCTCACCTTTATATTTTACACAGGGCTGGGCCATTAATTTTTACAGGTGGCCATATTAAAATCTGAACTGTGTTGGAGGGCCGAACCCACGATAACTTGAACTTAATTCTGTTCAATATTAATGTTCTCCCATTGTAAAAAGCAGTAAATTTTATATTTTGATAAGATGCTAATCAGAAGTATAAGAATATTCAGTAAATATTTATATAAATGTATTAATTGTAGTGTTAGTCGAAGAAGAAAAAAATCATATAAAAGTAATGTTTTAGATATAGATTCAGACAAATATAAAAATATTAAATCCATTAGTTAAATTGCTATAAAGTCAACTGTAAACAATCTAAGAACAACAGCAAACTAATCCAGGGGTTTATTAACATACCAAGCATTCACATTTGCCAAGTTAGGCTAAAATATGAGGCTACAGATTATAAAAAACTAAGAGCCGTTTGTGGGCCAAAAGAACCAGCTCTTCTTTGGGAGCTGAGCTGGAAGAGCCGGCTCTCTGAAAACAGACGAAATTCCCATCACTGTAAGTGGGATGCCCGTATGCAATGGCATGTGTGGTATTCACAGTGCAAATGCTTACCCAATTTGAGTAACTTTGTCCTGCGTGCTCGGCCCCGCCCCGTCCTGTCCTGCGACTTCTTGGCCCGAGACACAGATGAGCCACCAATCTTCGGTGGGCCGGATTAAAAAAAACAACGGGCTGGACGTGGCCCGCAGGGCTATAGTTTGCCCATCCTTGTGCTAGAGGTATAACGGGGGCAGAACTGGTGTACTAGTAAGGACTATTGGCACCCAGAAGACATGGAAAGACCATACTAGGAAGCTGCAATGTATTTAGGCAACAGGGCTTACACGTTCTATTACCCTGAATTGACCCATGAAGCAATGTGCTCAAACTTTAGTGGCAGGCCTTTGGTAGAGAGCCACACACATTCTCCCACTCAGATTGAGAGGCTGAGCTGCCAGCAGTGGACAAACCCCTCTGCTTACAGCACCCCATCACCTCCTCTTGATCGTCGAACATAGGTGTTGTTACCGACTAAGACACTCAAAGGGGGCAAACTCATCTCACCTGAATGGAACAGGGGCAAGGTCATGCATTACAGGGTCCTCTCTAGACCCTGATAGTGCCTGGCACAATCTAGGTGTCAGGTCAACAACCTCTCACTCATCACTATAACCAAATAGATTACACCTGGTGAACACATGTTCATCTGCACTGGTCATCAGGAAAGCACTCCACAGTCCAATTTCCTGGGGAAAGAATATAAATGTGTGTATGTGCAATTTCAAGAGTTGCTGCCAAGCTACATCTCAATCTGGAATAGAAACTGCTCTGCCCACTGCTGCAAAATTTTTCAGAGAGTGTTGAAGTTGGTACAGTGTATCAAACAGATTCCCAGCCATTCAGGGTATCTTTAACCAGCAGTAACTGACAAAGACATGCAACATCAAGGGCCAAAGTAATCCAGCATGCACTGTTCTGCTTGTTTCAATTTGACAGAAGGGCATGGCTCCACAGACTATACGACTCAAGGACAGATTTTACCACCAGGCAATCAAGCTTCTCAACTCACAAACGTGGACACTCCACATCGCCTCTATTCACTCTTTTCTGTGCTGTATAATGTTTACCATCTACTCATCCATGAGTGCACCGACTGCTAAATACATGTGCAATAATTGAGTTTTATTATTCATTAGTAGCTCATCCCACTTTTTATGTAGGTCATTTTGTGTTACCTTTTATTGTTTTTATTGCTGGTTGTCCTATTGCTACACTGACCTGTTTCTCTCTCACAACACATTTTTTGTAAAGCTGACCCTGCACTCTGAATGGAGAGATCAAGCCACACAGGCCGGATGGCTCTGGTTTGCCGCTGGGGAAGTGTCATGCTGAGAAAAGGTGTGTGTTTTTGGGAGCTATTTCTGCACAGACACACACAAGAAACCAGACATTTTAAAAATAAATGATACCTCAGCTTTGTGGTCTTTAGCTTTATGTGCTTCTCCCAGTTTCGAACCCCTACGCATGGAGCCCCTGCTGCCTTTACTGAAAATGCGCTCCATACCACCCTCTAGTGGTGACTTTCAAATCCACATTTCTCAGGCTTCCAGTAAATGTCCACCAATGGGATTTCATAATGTGGTGGTCATTTATATTAATTGTTACATATTACATTGATATTTATGTTCAAATTAAACAACAAGTCAGATTGCACCTGTGATGCATTTGCATATGTTTACCTACTTCAAGTATGTGTATTAATTTGTGTTTATGTAATGCTAAGGTCTGGTAGGCCATAGATCCTTATTACTTCATCAAGTAATTTAGATACACACTATTTTTGTATTTTGGGAAAAAAGAGCATTTGCTAAATAAATAACTAAAGTGTTTATTTCCAAAATGTCTTTTTCTTTCATGAAATGGATTGTTAAGACCCAAATTAAAATTACAAATGTAATTCAGCTATGCCAAACAAAACAGAGTCTGTGTGTATATAGACTTCACAATAAAAGTCTGCTGCTGATGAAGCCACATTGCACCATTACCGCGCAATTTATTCACATTTCTTCGACAGTTCTCTTTAGATCAAAATAAATAGATTAAATTCCTTGAAATAGACATTATGAAGCAAAATGAATTAAGAAACAAGCGAAAAATTCTGTTTCATGATTAAACTGTTTGGTAAGAGCTGCAAGTTCATGGACATACTTCAAAGTCATGTACTAGGAAAGGGGCACTGCAATCATAATGCGTTACAAGACTTGCACTTCAGTGCCTATATAGAGCCAGTGGCTGATCTCTGTTAGGCACTGTGTGTGCTACTGAGCACCTCGTAACCAGATTAGCCACACTATCATGAGTTTGTCCTCATATGCCTGAAACTTTATTAGTTAATCTCATGTTTATGCAGTATACTCTATTTCATTTATATATTTTTTTATTTTCATACTTGTAATAATTACATCAGGCTTTGTATTGTATTGTTTCTGTTTAAAGTAGTTACATTATGAAAGAATTCAAACACACCAATCTGACATGGTTTCTATAAAGCTCATGCATAATTTACACATTTGGAACTTAAGGGCCATGTGGTATATTGGAGGGTACATTTACATTGTACCTTGGGGGGCAGATTCTCTTGGCAGTGGAAACAGAAGGACGTTATTGTCTGCGGTAATTGTATGCTAAGCAGCAAGCTGGTATTATGTTGAAAAGTGCAAATTTATTTAATGATCTTCTTTGTGTGCTGGTTGTTGGAAGAAGTTCTAGGAATAATTACAGAGATATGTTGGAAGTTTAAGTGTCAATAGTACTTGTTTCAATAGTACCCTCACACAGACTGTCACTGACTGCTGACAAACATTAAATTTTTTATTGGGCTTTCTTATAACCCTGCACAAAAATGGATAGCATAAAATGCTCAAGTATCAAAGCAGTGTTTCCCAGGTACAGACATAGAATATGTAGCCGTGGATTGACTTTTAATGTTCTGTAAGTTGTAACATATGAAAGTACCACACATCCTAATACATACAGCCTATCCTGCATTTAGTCAGAAGCCAGAAATGATTAAACTGACAGTATTATTCAATTGGTGTGATGCAAATTTGCCTGAAACAACAGTGAGCTGTTAAATGTTCTATTTGTGTTTTTGTGATGACTGGCATGAAGTTTAGAACAACTCTGGAGACACTCTTCCATTTACCAAGTTGTTACATTAGCCTGATAGCTGAAGGCCAAAGCCAAAGATGTGTAGATGGAAATGAATGGATGGCTGGAAGAATAGATGGATGGATGGATGGATAGATGGATGGATGAATGGAAAGTTGGATGAATGGAAGGAAGGATGGATTGATGGATGGATGGATAAATGGATGGATGGATGGATGGATGAATGGAAAGTTGGATGGATGGAAGGAAGGAAGGATGGATTGATGGATGGATGGATGAATGGATGGATGGATGGATGGATGGATGGATGGATGGATGGATTGATGCGTGGAAGAATGACTTATATTGGGAACATGTTTAGATTAATTTAGAATGACAGAGAGAGTGAGAGCGAGAAAGAGAGAAAGAGCAAAAGAGAGAGAGAGAAAGAGAGAGACTGTGATTGGAACCGAAAGGTCGTCATGTTACATTGGCGGACTTTGCTTGTTTATTTTGGTCGTGCAGCTTGTGATTTCTGGTTCACGGGTGTAAATTACATGTCGCCAACATTAAATATTAAACCCAATCAGAGCTTAATTATTGATGCCACTGCCTTTTATGCAAGGGTGCCATTGGTACTGGAGGCATCTGACGAAGAGCTTTTCCTGCATTAGTATATCCTTGAGGTTAGCATCTCTAGCCACGATTCCTGCCCAGTTCTCTTTGGTTTCAGGATTGACGATCACAGGAAGTCCGTAAAAGAGAGGAAAGCAGCAGCGGACTGTATCATCCTGGGCAGTTATGGCCACTTGGAGGAGTGTAAGTGCCTCCGAAAAACCACAGCTGAGTGCTGCCTGCCGACCTGAGGACACTCAAGCCACTGTGAGCATCTGTAACGATTGCTGTGGAGTGGTGGGTGAGGTTGTAGAAGGTGGTTTCCCACAATGCTTTGGGAGACGATAGATAGCTCTTTCTTCCTCAGATGGAAAGAAAGTGTGTGTAAGTGTATGTATGTGTTCATTTGGTTTCTCACACATCCCATTCAGCCATGGTTAATGTTATTATATGTAATTAAATAATTATAAGAAATTATGAGAAGTCCTCAATGGCACCATATTGAATCCCTAGAAATCGAGTCATCACAGTTATTCCTCTGTGGTAATCGCATCGGTGTTTACAAAACTTCAGTGTGGCAAAATATCAATGACAACTTTTCATTAAATTCACATCCTAAATAAATACTGGAATATGTAAATACACATGTACATCAGCTGAATTTTTAGGACCAACAAATTCTACAGCATATAAGGTGCTGCTTGTTTCAGTGAATTCTGAATGTAAAAACATAGCTGTGCTGAACACTGATTGAAGAATGAACTTATAGATGAATTAAATAACTATTTGATTGGACAGAATGCTAAATAAATGAATTAATTAAAAAAATGCATACATGAATGGTCAGATGAATAGATAATAAATGGATAAATGGATAAATATGAGTATTTTTAATGTCAGGGACAATAAATTAAGTTTGTATTTATATCATAAAATCAGACACTTTCTTCAAATGTTAACAATTCAGTAATGTAATCACTGAATTATACCATCGGAGTAATTTTATTGTTAAGCCTCATCATGTGTTTTGTCGTTCAAATAGTTAATGCATGTTTTAAATGTATCACTCAGATTATAGCACTTTTCTAAAACCAATATTTATCATATTAGGTGGAATACATTTGATGTTCTAGGCCAATTTAACTGCATTGCATTTACAATAGTACGCATTAAACGATTCACTCTTTAAGCTACAAGGTGATCTTGCCTTTATATGGATACTTATTTAATATATGCAAATATTCAATATTAGCATAGCATTTGCCAGTGAATCTGGCACAGGTAGATTCCTGGTTTCAGGGGTGGCCCACACTACCATAGAGACCTATTTCACACAGCCACGACGTCCTAATGCTCAATTGCGCTTTTCATCCAAAACATCTCACGTATGCTCCCACACCCCGTAGCAAAAGAGAATCTGTGTAGTCTGGCTTGAAATATTTTCCAAAGCAGAAATAGTTCACAAAAAGGCTTTTTTAATACCTGCATGGCGACAAGACGTTTTAAAACTGTCAGGTTGCAGAAATCCAATTTTCAGCAGAAAGAGTTTGTTTTTTCTCCACTTCTAACCACAACTGAAGCTAAAAAAAGTGCAAGATATAAGGCAGGCGCCCTTTTTCTGTGTTGGTTTGGGGAAACTGGGAGTGGGTCAGGTAAAAAAAGAAACCCTGACACTGTCCAGTAACTAGTTGCTGACCCACAGGAAACAAATAACCACATTAAAGAGAAAACGGATGGCAAAATATTTTTTTTATTATGGTTAAATTCCAGTAGGTGTGTACACTTGTATGTCTGTGTGTGTGTGTGTGTGTGTGTGTGTGTGTGTGTGTGTGTGTGTGTGTGTGTGTGTGTGTGTGTGTG
>JBBKCR010000141.1:18674133-18691051 GCA_037577295.1 Ladigesia roloffi | reverse complement strand
GTACAGGAGCTCCTGTAAACAGTTCTTAGTCTAGCTTAGTGTTTAGGCCTAACTGTTCATTATTAACTGGGGTGATAGTAAATCCCGGCTATTAAAACTGACTTGTTTTTATGGTCTTGGTCTCAGTTCCTGAAAGACTCGGTCTCGATTCCTCAAAGACTCGGTCTTGACTCGGACTCGACTGCTTTTGAAAACAAGTGGTCCCGGTCTCGCATTGGCCTCGATCCTTCAAAGACTCTGTCTCGGCATATGCGGTCTTGTCCCCATCACTAATTTTAAGTACTTATTTTTAGGCTCTATTAGTAGTTTCCCAAAACACAAGTAAAACTTAGACCTGCAGGGACGTAACGGAAATCTCATTTTTTATAACTTTAGTCTGAAATGCTGCACTTTGAAAGCAACAAAACCTCACAAAGCAAATTTGAAATGATTTGAAAATATCAATTAAATTAATTCCTTTAACTGCTTAAGCCTTACTTGGGGTCAGGGTAACCCAGTCTGTCCTGGGCCCAGCAGCCACAAAGCAGGGTCTAATTTAAGATACCAAATGGTAGAGAGCCAAAATTATATGGCCTTGATATTGTATTTTCATTCAATACTGCTGTGTACTCTGGACTCTGGAAACTTGTCAATATTTGAGATAAATCTATTCTAAAATGAATTCACTCATTAAATACTCAATGAAAAATTATTTCACATCATTTTCGTTTTCAGATTTGTTTACTGCTTCAACTCATAATATTTATGTGCAAAGCTGCTAAAATCAAGTAGAAAATTATATTGTAACTACTATACTGTCATGAGGCCTAAAATGGTGTCTTCGTCCATCTACTGCCCCCTCCCCCTCCTCAAATTCACCTCAAAGCAACGTGGAACAAGTCCCACATCAAAAACAGACCAAAGACACTTTGGATAGGTTTATTTGAAATCTCTTTGAACAGCACGAACCACAAATCTATATACACTGTATCTCCCACCTGTTCGCAATCCTCTTGCCTTCCTCCAACTTAAATCACTGTACATCTGAAAGAAAACATGTCTGATGAAATTGAGAGATCACGATCCTTTCTAAGTCCCTCTGCACAAACTATTTACAGTATTTACAGTGTTCATAAAGTCCTCCAATCTATAGATGCATAGAGGATCACTGTTTTTTTCTAGAATTCTTGACAGGGACCCACTGTCCATATGGCTTTCGGTTCCCCATGCTGTCTGCTCTGGATGTGACCTTACTCTCAGTCACGTGGTACGTTGGGCTGCTGGATGGCTTGGCGACAGTGTTCTGAGGGGGGGGGGAAGGGGCGAAAACAGAAATTTAGAATAAAGTTCAGGAAATCTTTATTGAAGGCCATATATTGTATATTTTTATGAAATAAATTATTTGCTTTATACATGTGCTCTGGGGCTTGGGGGAGATGGGTCAAATTTCTACAGACTTACACTGATGCTGAAAGTAATTGGTTTTCTTGTGGGGGACATCCTAGCAACATTTGCATCATCCTCATCTGTATCCTGCAGAGACATGAAGAAGAGAAGTGTTAATTACCCCAAAGACACTTAACTCTAAATTACATGAAATTTTCTCTTTTAACCCGTTGTACATGCATGTAGAAACATTAAATAACAAGCCTGACATGGTTTTGTCTTGTCTGTTTCTACCTCTGGACAGTTTTGGCTGCAGATAGAGAAATTCTACAAATACAAAGCATTACATGAAAACAAGCCAAAGAATCCTCCTGAGTAGAATGATGAAGATGCAGTAAATATATTTTTTCCAAACCCCCATCCAGCGCTCTGTGCGCAGACTTGTCTTTGGTATACGAGGACAGAGGGGTTGTTCTTCTGATTTAAGGGCCACTAATAGGCTGTCCGTACGCCTGAGTTTCTTCAGACACACACACACAGAGGAAGACTCTGGTAAATAACAACGCACCCAGTTCAACCATCAAGTTAACATCAAGAAAGTTTCTGCAGTTCTCACTGTTCTAACTATGAGTTTACATGTAGTGTATGCTTTCATATATCATTACATGTATGGTTTCAACTATGTGTGAAAAATAATAATTGTATTACAAACAGTCAAAAATGTCACGTGCTGTATACTGTGAAAATATTCTAGTACTAATCATATTTGCACTGATGTTACTTGACCTTTGCGCAACATGATTTTAAACCTTCTTGAAAACTCAATGTTGTCACTCAAGTCAACTGACTTCCCCCTCTTTCTCCTACTCCACGGGGTGGAGGAGTGCAGACCACTGTCATGTGATCTACAGGAACAGAAACGATACAAAACAAAGCAATTGAAGAGCTCCTAAAGACATTAAAGAAGGTAAAATATTGTTACCTTGTATGCACAGGGGTGCATAATACACACACTCTCACTCTCAGACTCATACACAGACACACACACACTTGTATTTTTATCGTTACCTAATCCAGACATGACAGTACGCAGCTGTTGGTGGTCTATATTTTTGCCTTCGTCACGATTCCATAATATCCGTCAGCCAAAAACAATCACGTCTGAGGAGATAATTTACATGATGACCCAGGCTGGGTTATACAAAACAAAAATGCACTATTCTCATGGATTTCATGGTTTGATTTATGACCCTCTTCACGATCATGCAACCTACATCATTATGCAGACTTCAGATAACTATTTCACCAAAATAATTAATCTGTCTCCAAGGTAGGTACTTCTCTTGAGAGGGAGGTTCTTACAGCATAATTGCTAAGTTTCATATCACTGACACCCACCTGTGCTGGTTTCTTCAGTGGCACTGGGTCTGCGCTCACCCGTTCTTTAATGTTACGCTCTACATTCTGTTTATCTTCTTGCTTCATTGTTTGTAGCTCCAAAGACTTCACACTGGCAGGCAGCTCCAGGTTCTGCACTCCGAGAATCTTAACTGCATTTTCTCTAGCAATGTTCAGAAGATCCGTTTTTTCTGTGTTGATTGAAAAGAAAGGGACATTATCATATTCCTTCATGTTGTCTCTGCAGTGGTCACCAGCTGTTCTGTGAAATATTTGGGTTTAATATGAATTTCACCAAAATCAGTCATTGAGTAATCTCTCAATGGCTAAGAGCAGAAGAGCATGTGACCACTGGTATTAACTACAAAATACATACAAAATATTCAATAACCATGATTCACACAATCACCGGACATACCTTTCTGGCTAAGCCGAACAGCAGACCGCTGTGGAGACCTTGACCTACTCCTGTAGTCTCTATATCTCCTCCTTGGCGACTGGGAAAACCTGCACCTGTACCGCCCTACAAACCTGTATCTGTACACGGTGGACCGCGAGCGGGACCTCCGTGAGTACCTGGAGCTGCGCTCACGAGAAGAGTGACTGCCAGAGCGAGAGTAGGCCTTATCCCTATGGCGTCTATGCTGAGAGGAGCGGTCAGGGGAGGGACTGAATGACCGGGAACGTGCCCGGTAGCGGCGGGGAGGAGAACAACAGTGTCGCCGACAATGGGATCGGTCCAAAGCACGGTGACAGCGTGGGTGCGAGCGGGAACGTGTGCGGGAATGTTTGTCTGAGGAGCCGCTTTCAGAGGCAGAGGAACGGGACCTGTGACGACGTCCTTGCCTCCGTGATCCATGAGACCCATAGGAAGAGCAACTGCTCTGGCTGCTGGAGTAAGAACTATCCGTGCTGCTACTGCGACTACTTGAGCGAGAAGAACTGCTTTCCTGGTCGAAAATAAGACGCATTCCCTCCCCAAGGCTTGCCTGGGCATTGTCCTCAGTCTTCATTGTCAACCCTGCAGAAAACAATTTTTTTTTTCAAATATGGTAATTGCTTAGACAAAAGATGAAACACAGAATATTGTAGAGTAACTGAATGTGCATAATTCATAAATATACTTTTCTAATGCACTCTAATAAATGTAAGAGTAAACTGCGGTAAAAACACAAAGTTATAAACACTGACATTTAAGAATAATATACCATAGAGTTAATCAATTTGAAAGCATTAAAACTGCATTACTTTACAAGAGAGGACAGCAATTCCATAAACAGGGTGAGGAGTGTGAGGAACGTTCTAGCAATGCATTACTGGAAAAAAAGCCAGCTTACGTAACTCCAAACCCCTCCCCATCTACTTGCATAACACTCCCCAAACCAAATACCAAAGAACAGCAGAGATCAACGCTAAAGCGGAATCCTACTTTTATTTCTGATTAACATTATATATTTGTTCGTAAACAAAAGTATTCCGATTAGTTTCAATGTAAATGTAGCACTTTGGGATTTGGCCTTCAGCAAACACGGTTTTCACCACAACCATTGTAGACGTTCTAACACTAAAGTCTCACTAAATAGTCTTGACTTACCATTGCTTTGCGAATCTCAACAAAGCATATTTCGGAACACACGCGTTTACTCTCCTATTACAATATTATTTTTTTATCATTGTTAATATTATAGTTACATACGCGTTAACTTAAACACGACCACAATTGAGGTGAAAAAACTGAGCTTGTCCTTTAAAATGGTAAAGGGAAGCAGTTGTTCAAGTTTCTTAGAGTCAGTGAACCAGTAGCTTTCGACTCACAAGTGCACTGACCTTTAAAGTGAACTAAACTGACCTTGATGTGGCTTACAAATAACTAAATTGCGCCTGTTAAACATGGATACCAGTTACTTTTACAATACAGTTACCAATGTAAATACAAAAAGCTACCTCACTTACACGCTAGCTAAGCTAATATGTTAGCAAAGAAGCCTCGCTTCATTGAACAGTTAACAAAATGTATATTTGAAAAATACAAACAATAGTAAATACTTGCCCAACAACATAAATAGCATACCTTTTGAAACGTGGGATATCCGGGGAAAGCTTTAGGATAAATAATTTTTCGTATGGACTAGGAGAGCTCAGAAAGCACTGAGAGTCGTCCGTCGAAGTTCCTGGAACTCATGAACTGAACGCTGAATGTCAGAGGTACCCGGCTCAGCTGGAAATTTCCAGAAGCTTCATTTAACTCCTCCCAGCCCCGCCCCCTTCTGAACACCCTCTCCTGTCTGCTGTAAATGTCCTTTTGAACAACAGGACAAATAGAAAAAAGGCTTGATCCAAGCCACATAATATATATTCAAATATATGTTTATACACACACACACACACACACACATATATATATATATATATATACATTATATATATTTCTGCGCTGGGGAACCGGCATGCTGGAATAGAATAAAGCTTTCACAACATTTATAGATAAGCTTTTTCTACAGATAACACACATGTATAAAATATAAATATCACAACGTCTGTGGACAGAAATGTTATTTTGATCATAGAATCGTCCCGAAAGATGTTTAATTTTGCACATTCACGTTCGTTTATTTTGGTTAGGTAACGCGCCGTTGCCATAGATACGACCCCCCCCAACTGTTGTTTGCCTTACATTCGCCATATAGCGCAGGTTTTATCGCGAGACTTTACAGCCCTCCTTGTGTGTAACTTTTGATCCAGTTCCCTTTAGCACCGAGAAGTCAGTTGAAACGGGGTGAGTTTGCAGTTTTAACCCGTATTTAAAATACAGCGCCACTGTATCCCAGGACCGTCTTTGGACAAGAGGCCTAGCCGTGCACGTAGAGATGGAGATCATAGACATTCTCCCAGCCAACTTCGGATATGTGATTTTCACCTACCTCTACAGCTGGATTATGCTCGCCTACTTAGCTGTTCAAGTTGGATCTGCAAGGAAAAAATACGGCGTGAAGGTAACGATAATATCATGTCGTCCGAGCCGGAAGGCAGCTTCAAACCAGTGAACGTGGTTTTCTTTCAAATCTACATATTCAAGACTTGCCAGCTGATAAGTTTTTAATATTGCACTTGATTATACACAAAAAGACAACTCGGTGTGCTTTGTAGAAATCGAATAAAGCCTGTAGCAAGATAATGAAACGGATAAAAGTAATAATAGAATATATAAAATAAAATGAACTCTACAGAGCTCTGCAGCTAGAAGTGCAAATATTTCAGGCAGAGGAGAATACTGCTGAAAACAGAAAGTTGTTACCAACTTTCTCTTTTTCAATCCTGTTTCAGTCTACATACCTGTAAAAGTGCCTTATTCATGAACCTCATCGTTTTCAGCAGCTGTTTCTAACGGATATTTGGAGCAGTTTTAGTTTAGAATGGCAAAAATTCATGTGACCTGGTGGTTCGGGAGTTGTCCCTGCGACCAGAAGGTTGTTGGTTTGAATCCCACTGTGTGCTGTGCTGAGTCATTGCATAACTATAAGGGACATCTTTATGCATATAGTATATACCTACATTTTAACCATATATATAATACTTTACCTAGTCATGTAGAACACAATGCACCCAGTCTAGTCGTGAATATTTTATTTTCATAGAGTAGTTGATAATATACATAAATCAGGCCTGCATATTATTGTACATGCCATTTATTTTATGATAAAGAATGTGTTACACATGAGTTTTGCACCAAAACACATACACACATACCTATCACAGCACACCTGACCCAAGCCCAATATCTTTAATTTTCCAGAATTTTTGGCAGAATTTGTTAAATAAGATGTAAAGAAAATCACCTTGTGGTTTGATGCAAATACACCATTTAATATTTTTACAAGCATATGTGTGTTTCCCAATAAACAAAAGTAAAAACATCCAGGTTACATTATGCTTGTTATTAATAAAGCATACAATTGCAAAAGAAAACAACTAAGATATGGACAACAATTTTGGTCAGTTTAACTAACAATAATCAGTTAGTAAAACTATGATTATCTAATGAAGTAGGTTTTAGATTTTCTAAATACGTTGTACCTTTGAATGATAGAAGTGATTAAAGGCTTTTGGTAACTTGATGGCTTTGGTTTATCTTACTTATGTTTGCAGTACCCTACCATGTACAGTGATAAGGAGAATGTGTTCAACTGCATCCAGAGGGCTCATCAGAACACACTGGAAGTTTACCCACAGTGGCTTGTTTTCCAGACCATCGCTTCACTTGTGTACCCAGTGAGTAAATAACTGTTAAACAACTGCTTAAGCTGCTTCACACTCTGCTCTCTGCCAAATGATCTTCTTATGATGTCAGAAAAATGCTACATTATGTAGAACATTATATGAAACAGTACCACTAAGGGATCTTTGATTGAGGTACACCACTAATATGGTACAGATTTAGAAGTAGTTAATGTTTAACAGGGCAATTCATTTAGATTGTCAAAGACTAATTTTACCTTTGTATACCTAAAGCAGACTTTGTCCGGTCTAAACTATCTTCTTATCATTTCCTCTCTCTGTAGACTGTGGCCTCTGTTCTGGGGGTCATCTGGGTGACCAGCAGGTTTTCCTATGCCTGGGGTTACTACACTGGCGGTGAGATACCTTTTGTTGCACTCATTTTTGTCTATTCTGAAACTGAAGATCTAGTTAGGATTTTATCTAACTGGCTTTGTGCAGTGACCAGCTTTAGCAACATACTCCATCCACATGTGTTTGCAATGTGGATAAACATACTTACAAAAACTGCTGAAAACTAACAATCGTTACTTTGAAACTGCAATTTGAAAGTCAAATCGCAAGATCTATAATTTGGTAAAATATAATTTATTGCCTGAATGATGTATTATTTTTAGTTTATAGTATCTCTTATTGAGGTATGTTGGGCTGTTAGGAATTGTACCCCAATCTCCTTCTTGGAAGGCAGTGATGTTATCCACTACACTAACCAGTACTGCCCTGAAAATGGGACCTGAAAATGCAAGCTGCAGTTGTGGGGGAAATAAATTCTAAGTGAAAATAAAAATCCCCTACAGAGAGCATGCTCCTGCACACTTAAATGACCATTTACTGTTTTTGTGCTGAAATTAATATATTGAATTGACTTCAAATGTTGATTTTGGATATGTGATTTTCGCGTGCAACACTAAATGAGGCTGTATGTGAGGCATGTGTCGGGGCTCACAAGAGATGCCCTCCATGGGTGCAGAAACTCGAGTCTTTTTTGCTCCAATTGAATCATAAGAAAGATTTATTGGAACATCTGCAGATGGGGTCAGGATAAAACTCAGAGACACAGAAAAGTCTCCCCGTCTGAAACCTGTTCTCCCACTTCTTCACACAGAACATCATATCTTATACCCTGTCCTGCATAATCTCTAGAAGACGACCCATCAGGAGGTCTCAAAATTCCATTGGACAAAGTTATTTGTCACGCTTGCAGACTGAGCAGGGCCTCAGTCTCCATAGTAACCCAAAATCTCCTGTTAACAAGAATTGCGTTCTAGATTCTCACGCAGGACAGAGTTTCAGATAAACATTAGAACATTTTGACTAAGACATTATCTTTAAGAGTCAACATGACGCCGTAGAGACTGGACACAGAATAACTGAAACAAGGTGAAATGGAGACATTATATAAAAGTAGAATGGATAAATTAATAAAACAATAATTTAAAAGAATAATGAATCAATCTTATCTCTACATGTTTTTGCCAGAGTCAAACCAAACGTTGTAGTGTGTGATCAGAGCTCTGTGTAGAGTTAAGACATTTTTCAATGCATGAATTATCTAACGTCTGGCACCTGAGTGGCACTGCTGGTTTTGATTCTGTCATTGGGAGATCCTCACTGACACTACTGTGGCTACAGTTGGCTGTGCTTTCTTTGTGTGAACCTTCTCTCTTTCTCCATCACTCTTCTGCAATGTTAGACCGTGCGGATGTCTGTTAGCTGATGCTGCAGAAATAGCAAGTAGCGTTCTCCTCCAAACAGTCCAGTTGGTTAGCTGCTGTTCAGACAGATGCAGTGTAATTGTGATTCGGAGGGAGCATGTTTCGCCTGAGGTTGGTAGTTGGTAGTTGGTAGATGACCACAAAGTTTCAGGTGCAAAATGACACTTTCTACCACTGTGTCCATGAGCAAGACAATTAACTCTCAGTCACTTCAGGTGGACTGTCCCTTTTAACTAATGATTGGAAGTCGCTCTGGATTAGAGTGTCAGACAAATGCCCTCTTTACAAAGTAACCCCTTTACCCTCCTAGTGATATCATTTGTTTGAAGGAATCCTGGCAAATGAATTGCTACTGTGTAAAAAAAGAAATGTCAAAAGTCTAATCTTGAATTAAAAAATCTTATAGTTATTCCACTATTACACTTACACAAGTAAGTGATTTGCTAAATGGTCCAAAATACTAGCTTTATAACCAGATTAAGGGGTAAAAAAAACTATTTGCTTTATAGAATTATAACACAACAAAATAAGTTTACGTAGTTGGGGCGTTCCTCCCTTTTCCACCCTTCCTCCCAGACTGAAAGTGCATTAGCACCGCAAGCAGCAAGTCACTATTGCAACTGAGGGTTCTAAAACATGGCATCTATGAGCACGTTTGGGGACAGGTTTGTTAATATGTTTTTAAAGTTACATAATAAATTAGAACTGTAAAATTTAAAGTGTGAAGCCCACACGCAAGATACTCCGGTATGCTGTATGCTTTGCAAATCAAGGCCACAAAAGGAAATGACTTGCTTCCTTTACATGGGTCGGCTGTCCAAGTCTTTGACCACAAACACTGGCAGGCCCAGACAGGATTACAAAACAAATGTTATGTAAGCATTGTTCAAGAATCAGAGCCTAAAGCAGTCTCAAAACCAGAGCCCGTGTCAGAAGTGGCTCGGCGAGGAGTTTAACATCCTAAGAATTACAAATAAAAGAGTTCCAACCTTTCTGAATGTGGTTTGAATGTTTATTGTAATAAATCTCCCTGAAATCCTAGTTTAACATTCCAAAGCTGCAAACCACACCAGTATACACATTGTAAGTAAACAGTACAATAGAACCTCGGATAGAAACTTATCAGGCTTTTTTTTTAATAAAGTTGGAAGTAAGAAAAACACACACCACTCACAAATATGTAATAACATAATTAACTTTTTAAAAGTTTTATTATTATTCAAATATGTTTGCGAGCTTAGGGCTTATTCTGGTCTAAAATGACCTTTACTGTTACAGGTGCACTGATTCAAAATGAGCCAAATGAATGGACAGGATATTGGAAAAGGGCTGAACTCTTATGTGAATGCTTAACTTTAACAAAATGGGGTACAGAGAGATGTGTCAGGGCATGAGTAACACAGATGAGCATCAAGGCTGTGTCTCATACGGCTTCCTACTGGCTACATTGTGCATATGTAGGAAGAGTCAATGGTAATTCATCCATGTATGAAGAATTTTCTAACTGACAACTGAATCTAATATCAAAATGTGTTACTTTGTATATGTACTTCAGTGGAAGTAGGGGGCCATTTCAGACTAAAAGTGCAGCCAGACATGCATATTATGAACAACCTCGTAGTTTAAAGTAGTTAAATATTATATAAGACTCGCGTTTTGTATTTCTATTTGTGTATATAATGCTCCTATAAACACTGCAAATGTGAAAAATAAAATATCTGTTTTTTGAGAGTCAGTTGAAAGATTTTGGTGCTCCCACATTATGAAGTCAGAATAGGGAAATTTGCAGGGAATTACCCCTTATATTTCGAGCCCTCATCCTCTAGTTTAGTTGAAGATTCTGCATTTTGTCTGCTGGTTGTACAAGCATGTATAAGACGCCGAGCTCTTTGGCTACAGTCAAAGGCAAGTCACACATTAAGTGTTTTGTTCATGTTGCTCTGGGTCCGACTCTGGCTTGAATATCTGGGGCTGGATAGCGCCTTTTTATGCTAATTTCAGGTATGGGCGTGGCCAGCAACAGCTTATTTGTGTTAAAGTTTCAGAGCCCTTAAACAGTTTATTCTGAAAGGGACTGGAACTGTCTGGTATAGAGCTGGTGAGATCCCTTTATGTGAGAGTAATGTTGTACAGCCCACAGGCAGCCCAAAATCTCTCTAGAAAGATGGCGATTAGGCACGTTTTAGTGATGCTGTGATGCGTAGTATTAATCAGAGTGCCCATTTAATTATTATGCAAGTTATTATTGTAATTTTACTAGATATTCAAATTATTGCACTATGCAATTTCTAAATAATTCTATGTCATTTCTCAATTAATCCTGAATAATGACATTTGCATTCTGCATCAACAGGGTCTTTTTAAGCTTGAGAAGTTAAGTTTGAGAAATTGTAAAGGGACTCTGAACAGTTTTCAGTACTGGAAATGACTTCCACCAAAAAGTTGCCTTTGTTGCAGCAACTTTTGTTTCTAGTTAAACACAGGAAGCGAAGGAGGGTGGGAAAAATATATTTAGTACAGTTTGAACTAGAAGTCGACCGATATTGAATTTGACCGATCCCGATAGCTAGGTTGGTCAGTACTTGCCGATAACCGATTAATTAACCGATAGATTTTCAAATGGATACTGGATAAAAAATCGAGTTATAGAGATGTAATAAATAATAACACAACACTCCATGTAAAGTAGTACTGAACTTTATTACAAAAAACAAACAAAAAAGTACTGAATCATGAAAATGTGGTATGTGAAATAAATATGAATATATTAATAATATTGAGGTAAATTAAAGAAACCCGGAAAAACTAAACCGATATATCAGTCGACCTCTAGTTTGAACCCTTTTCCTCTAATCATGTTTTTAATTTAAGGGTTAAGCTGCAGCAGCATGCTTGACCTCTCCATGGTGTGTTGGTGTTTTCTGCATCCTTATTATTATGTGTTCTCTCCTTGCTTCTTTTAGATCCTGCCAAGAGGATGAAAGGGGCCTATGGATACATCGGCCTCTTTGGAGTGATGATCCTGTCTATTTCGATTGCCCTGCAACTCCTCAGAGTATTTTAAGAGCCTTTAAGCACTAATGTCATTCATAGCACTGATCAAGGGGGGTGGTCCAAAATTGTCTAGTTTCAAATTTCTTTTTTTTATTTGTTTTCCACTTAAACAGAATGTGAAAACTATCTGATTCAATCAACCACTATTTCAGTTGAGTTTTTTTATGTGTCAGGAATATACTTTTAAACTTTTGTCTGAATCAAAATAAAAGCATCTAATCTGTGCTGAAATGTTTCTCACCGTGGGCTTTTTCACACTAATCCATACATGTACAATGCAGTGCTGTTTATATGACCCTTTTCCCTGGTTTGCTGCACTGCACCTAATGTGGCCGCAAAGTAACAAACTGACTTCCATTAAGGTGAAAGAAGCAAAAATTATATCGTGGGAATTCTTGCTTTCTTCCAATGAGGGCGTGTATGTGTGTGTGAAAACTGACCAGTGAAATTAACACTCAGTTCAAGAGGTTTTTCTCTCAAATGGAAAGAGGAGTGACTAACTGTTGCTTTGCTTAGCGTTCATTTGGGTGGCCTTTTTAAATGTCAGCACTCAAAATGTACTTTTCATCATCATTTTTAAAACCTTTTTTCTGCTTTAATTAGAGATCCACAGGACTGCAAAAATGTACATGAATTTTATTCATGTACTGGACACAATCCATCTAAACTATATCCTTATTATTATTTAACATGTAGTTGTCAAAGTCAATGTCCACAATATTCTCAGAAAAATATATGGTGATGTCATTTATTGATAAATACACTAATTACCCACCCCTGTGAATGTGTGTCAATTATTTTGGACTGGGTCCATTGGCCTTTGCATTTTGTGATACTGTGAGTCTTCCAGCATGCAGACTAAATACCAATATTGCAGTGGAAGAATAAACCAGCAATATAATTAAATTGCATTTATTTCATTTATATTGAATAGCTATTTAAAAATATAAATTTAAACCACTTAGTCTCTAGCGTTCAGAAACCAGGTGTAGTTTATCTGTTGTATAATTCCAAATTTCCCCTGAGTATAGGTCAAGCATAATTTATGCTACTGCAGAGTCAAGGAGACATCCTGGGCTTTCTAGTGGTTCTTGTGGATCCACAATTGTGGCTAACAGAGCACGTGGACTTTCTTTGTAAAATGTCACATCCTCCATGTTTTCTTAAGTGAGATTAATAATCAATTGTTTGCAAAATTGTATGAGTTTGTTGTTAATCGTAGTGTTTCTTCAATATTAGAGGCTTAAGTTTAGTAATACTTCAGAAATGTTTTCAGTGGTTTAAAAACAACCGTTTTCATGCTCTTTGTAGTGGAAATTACTACCCACTGTTTTACCATTTAACATGATTTAATTTTCGTTCTCCTGAAATAATTGGGGTTTGTGAAGTAGGAAGGATTTTATTCAGAATAGTGTAGGGGAATTGGATGATGTGGAGCTGTCTGGACACAAGGTGGAGCAATCCGAATAAAAAATGAATACAATAGCATCACATTTTTTGCTCAATCACGACCCAATGTTCACTACAAGGGACAAATACACATTTTTAAAAGATTTGTCCATATACGGTATTCGGTCTTGAAATACCTGTTACTTACGGTAGATTAAAGCAATGACTGGAGGTAAAGAGCAGAAATCTGGAATCAAACCATTGTTGTTCTAACATGCAACTAAATGATCAACTTAAAAAAAAAATATTGCTGTATATGCTCCTAAGGCACCTTCAATGTACAGTAATGTACAATACATATATATGTACATACATTCATACACACACATATATAGACAAACATACACTACTCGGGGCTTTCTCGGTGCGCCATCCCCAGCAATGGCTAAAAACAAACAATGTACAATGAAGTCGTAACGTCTTCATTTGGAGTATTCTGGGAAATGTAGTAGACAGTCTTGAGTTTTCTGCGCGTGCGCGGTATCGAGCCACCTCAAGACGGAGCGCTTTGTTTGTGGACGGTGAAAACAGCGAGGTGAGGAAAACAGACTGACATTTAAACTGCCTTATGTGAAAGTTGTTTGACCGTGGGATTTGTGTAGCCGACAGTCGATGTAAAGTCCGTGTTGATGTTGCTGTCTGCTGAGAAAAGGAGACGGGGATAAAAATGTCGAGTTAGCCTGTTTAGCTAAGTCAGGTTAGACGGGTTAACCCAGACACCGCACTGTTGTTTTATTCGCTGTGCTGGTTCATCTCTGAAGTTTAACGTGGCATTTATTTACTTACTGTGGTGGTCGACCGCTGACATTAGCTTCAGGCTTTACCTGTTTTTTTGGAGAGGCGGTAAAGATTTGAGCTGCTGGCCCAGCTAAGATTGAGCTCTTAATTCTCTGAAATGCCTCACAGAATTAGGACATTGGATCCAGTTGGACAGCATAAAAATATTTATGTATATGTGTGCCTTTTTCGGTTGCCATCAGAGTCGCGTTACAAAAAGAAACCATTGTTCATCCTCTTCCTGGAGCATTTTACACTCATATGATTTGCCTAGTTTTCCTGTGAAGGTTGATCTGACTGATTATAATACAAACACTATAGGAACAGTATTCTGCAGAGTTGGTATTGAAGAGGAATATGTCTGCGTGGTTTTTATGCTGTAAATATTTAGACGTTAGTGCTCTACTTTATGTATAATTGTAGAAATCCAACGTTTTCTCTACATAATTAAAAGGATACGAGGTGAAAAAAGTAATTCAGAGTGATTTGGTGTTCTTAAAAAAACGCTGTCATAATAATTCATGGCAAGCGAGATTTTGCTCACAACACTAGAGAATGGAACCGGATGTTTGAGTCTAAAAGCAACCTCACAGCAAGCTGTTAAATAAATAAATAAATAAATAAATAAAATGATCATAAATAAGCCACATGATTCCTTAAGCACTATGACAACCAGAATAAAACTGGATCTGTATATTTCTCTAGAAGGCAGCTGACATCTCAACTGCTGTTGACATTTAATTTTATGTAACTTTCTTCAGATTGTTTTACATGACATAAAATGTAAGTTAAGTACTTACTTTAACTTTTATGCCATTTTAAGAGGAGCAGTACTCCGGAAGCATGAACTAATATTGCATGTCCTTTAATATGTCAAGATAAGGAATATTATCCATTTGGCCCAGCATCGTCTCCTTTCCTTTTCCAGGAAAATGTCAGGGCTACTGGATGGGATCAGATGTGGTGACTGCGAGTGCAATGTTGACTGGGGCGAGAAGAGGAACACTATTGCCTCAATAGCAGCTGGTGTATTGGTATGTTGTTTCAAATACCCTAGGTTCTGTCCCATTATTTAGTTAAACCTTGGTCTATCAATAGCTTAAGTTTAATCAGTCTTAATCAAAATACAATAACTCCTTTTATTTGCAAATCTATTGATGAAATGACAAAATCCTGTCTGATCTAACTTTATTGCCTCTGATCTAACATGATCATCTTGTTTGTAGTTTTTCACCGGTTGGTGGATCATAATTGATGCTGCAATAATGTACCCCAAAGAGGAGCAGTTTCATCATGCTTACCACACCTGCGGCGTTATAGCCACAATAGCCTTCCTTATGTAAGTTATCATAGACACACCCCTTTTCCTGCAGCGTTTGAGTCAATCAGACGTAACTGGGTTCTGTTGTATTGTAGACTGGGTTTAAACAGCTCAAGCTTACTCCTGTATTAAACATTAAAGAATGATTGTAGCTTGGCCCAGATATTTCTGGCCGTTATCTAGCGGGGATAGTCTTAAGTGGAGCAGCTGTGTTATCATTTGATTTATTTGTTTGATAAGAGGGAATGTTTCACTTTGACTTACCTGTTTTCTTCTCTCACTTTGAATGCAGGATCAATGCAGTGTCGAATGGACAGGTGAGAGGTGACAGCTACAGCGAAGGCTGCATGGGGCAGACAGGTGTGTGTTCATTTCCCAACTGGCTGATACTGTCCTGTTAAAGAAATGCTCAGCTGCTTTCAACCTGATCCCTTTCAGTTGGATCTGTAGCAGTTATTTGTCTACTGAAGACAAATTTTGTCCTTCCTTGTAGTTAAAGAACAAAATGATCTTTTACAGGAGATATACAATTGTTTTGGAATTTTTCCACCCACATTTTTGTTGACTGCTGGTTTCCACACATTAGCCAAGCATCCTCCACCACACAGTGCTATCAGCACTGGGAGGGTGAGGGCAACACATGCTTTCCTCAAATCATTTGAGTAGCACCACGTTATTTTGAACTGCCACTAATGCAATGTCTCTGGGCAGCTTTGGAGAGCACTAATTGTAAATTCTACCAATGATGGGGTTCTCGGCCACAGAGGTCAGAAATCTCCAGCAACAGAAAGGTTAGGTTGAAACAAATAAAAGCAGGGTTTCTGAGTATTTTCTCAATTTGCTATGAGATTTTTTTTAGTTTTTTGAATGTTGACAAAGGTGTATGCTCATATTCCAACATGAAAGCAACAGAGAAGTAATTAAGCCACCATGAGCTGACAAACCAGTTTGGCCTAGTCTGAGGAGTGCACATGAGGAATGTCAGCTGACTGTGACTGGGTGTCTGCAGTAGGGGGTTAAGGGGTTATTTGTTGGATACATTTTCACAAACTTTAAGATCAGAATGTCGGCAAAATGAATTTACCACTGTATTTAATTAGATGACATTAAGAAAATTACTTAATCGTGAGTACTCATATTTCATACTAAAAGAGTGTCTTGCAAACTCAGCATAGCTGTTTTGATTGTTTGTTTTGTTGTGTTTTCCAAAAATTCCAAAATGAAACTTTCGTTATTAGACAGAAATTAAAATGAAGTTTCTTGTGTGATGCCCCAGAAGCACCGTTTTTGCCTGCGTGAAAAACTTTTCCGTGAATGGTTCATTAAATAATTACAAATGAGATGTGTGTGGGTGAAGAACTTTCTTGGAGTTTAGAGTATCTACACATGAAGTATTTGTAAAATACCAGGGCATTATGTGAATTTACATTTCCACGCACAAAAATCTTTATCCAAAGGGGTTCTTCAGGGGAGCAAAATGGCTTTTCTTTCAGAATCAGAATCAGAATCAGAAAACTTTATTTATCCCGAAGGAAATTGTTTGTGGTGACCGCCACATTACACA
>JBBKCR010000141.1:18627873-18644670 GCA_037577295.1 Ladigesia roloffi | reverse complement strand
AAACAGACTTTTACAGGCACTAAACACTTTGTTCCTACTGTGAGTCGGGTTAAGAATTAAGTGCATTAAAAAATGTGACCAAGCAACACCATAGGTTTTCCCCTGAGAACCAACCCAAAAATATTATGTGCACCCCTGAATATAACATTAATATGTACAATAACTGAATGATTAGGAAGGAGGATACGTCCCCATGGTTTATTGAAGTACATTAATCAGTTCACATCTTGGCAAGTGGGCAAGCATTGGGCTTCAGTCCACACACAAACCCAAGTTAGCAGCAGAAAAAGCTCAGAGAGAAGCAGCCTTCAAGAAGGAGAAGAAAGTAGCCCTTTTAAAACCAGCCACATCTTCCAGTCAAGCATTATGACACACAAGGAAGGTTTATTTGAACGTAAAAGAATCAGAACTGTTGGCAGTTAGATGAGCTCAAACACTGTTTGCGTGGACATGCACAGATATACACACACACTAATTTCCTTTCATCCCTAGCACTGGTAACCATTCTGTTCAGGGCGTGCGGCTGACAGTGTAACACACAGTGTCCCGGATAGCAATTATTTAATACTTCAGACAAGATGAATGACCGTTAGGTCAAGCCTAGATAAAGCTCAGTATTGTTTCTATTTCTCCTCTGGATTTATTTGCAGTAATTAATCTTTTCTAAAGCTGGATTGTGAAACTAGGCTGAAATACGATTACTAGAATTTGCTGAGAAAATTTACTAGAAAAAGATGTTTTTCTTTAGAAGTGCATCCTCTTGTGGTGATGACACAAACACACAGTGTATTTGAAGGGTGAATCAAAACATCAAAAATTTATTTAATTAATTAACTGGATTTAACAGTTCATTTAGATTTTTTGTTATTTTTGTTTTGGTTTTTTATACCCAAATCTTGGTTTGCTACAAATATTAGCATTTTTTATGTGTGTATTTTAGGCTTCATAATGCTGTGCAAGCAAAGCAGAAGGATAAACAGACACTGGGGCAGCTGGAAAAGCGTCTAAAGACAGAACAGGAAGCCCGAGCAGCAGCAGAGAGGCAGCTGGCAGAAGAGAAAAAGCGCAAGAAACTGGAGGAGGCGACAGCAGCGAGGGCTGTTGCTTTAGCCGCAGCTTCCAGGTAAAGTTTTGCCTAAAACTTCAGTTGGCGCCAAATTATTTTCGCTTATTGCCAAGGAAGTGCAACTATGAATAGTCACTAGAGGTTTTGCCAACAGCTCCAGTATATTCGGGGTTATGGGGAAGGTGGTGTGGCAGTGGAACATGCTACATCAAATGCTCATATGATACATTTGCTGCTTTATCATAGTGAAAACTGATAAGAAGGCCATAGACAGGTTGTGTGAACATGTGTGGTGATCTCCTGTGTGTACATTTAAAAGTAACAGTTACTGCTAACATAGCATCATGGTGGTCCTAGTTAATCATGGATTCTGCCAGACAGCTTGTCAAATGTGGTATATGTTTGAATTATGGTTCACTCTTGTAGTTGCTGTGTGGGCAAATTGATAGTTTGATAGGATTGTTGTTTCCAGTAAGCAAACCATTCTAGTTCCCCTAAACTACAATTTTACAGTCGCTCTAATTTTTTTAACATCTTAATCTTTTAACATCTTCAATTATAAAATTAGCTGTTCTTTTAAATGTTTTATTTGCAAAAAATGTTGCTACACCAACTAGTATTCTTAGAAAAACCTGATCAGGCAGCTTAATGAAGCTTAATTTTAATCTTTGCCTCAGATTTAGCTATGTCCTTCTGCTAGCTGGGTCTACTCGTTCATGCAATGCTATCAGTCATCTAGCACAATCTTCCTTCAAGATCAACGAATTGCCACCATGTGTTTTTTAGACTGGAGCTAATGCAACATCACTGGACAGCTCAACCTGTTTAGAGGACAATTTATCTGTCAGTTCATTTGCGGCAGTTTGTGAGTGATGGGAAGATCCACTCAAATAGTGTGAAGTTGTTGGAATCAAATCTCCTAATAAAGCAAAGGCTTACATAGTCATGCCACTTTGGGGTGGGCCTTCCCATTTCGATTTTGCTGTGAGTGCTTGTAGTTGTGAGCCTGTGCCTGTGTTGCTAATAAACTGCATTTGTCTGTGTTTTAGAGGGGAGTGTACAGAGTCTCTAAGGAGAAGGATCTCTGAACTTGAGACTGAGTGTAAAAAACTCACAATGGACATAAAAGTAAAAGAGGACCAGATCCGTGACCTCGAGCTCCAAGTCCAGGTGTGTGTTACATCTTCAAGTTTATTAGAGCTTACATAGATTAATCAAATGGTAGGTTTCAAGTAGAGATCGACAGATATATCGGTTTACCGATATTTGTCCCGATATTTAAGCATTTTACCATAATCGGTTATGGGTTTTGTAATATCGGGTTTGCCGATAAACACCGCCATCTGGTGGGCGTTTTGATAATTATGCGCATGAACGCCATTTCAGCACAGTGTCTGAGGGGAAACTGTGTGCAAAAGTAAAGTATACTTACTTGCTTTCCTATATTTAGTACCTTTATTTAACATAACAGCTATTAATGCATAAATGACTAATATGTAGTTTATGCAGCTTGTAGATATGTAGTTTATGCACCATTGAAGACTTTAGGAACAGTGTCCATTTTTTTTCAAGTATTTTTTTAGAATTTTTTGCCCTTTCAGACCCCTACTTTTGATTTGTATGCAAGGAGGGAGTGATTATTATATAGTTGAGTGGTGTTGTAATAATTGTGTCAAAAACAGAAGTATAATAGTAAATAAATATCGATTATCAGGCACATAAACATGCAAATAATTGGTATCGGTATTGGGTATAAAAAATCAATATCGGTCGATCACTAGTTTCAAGGGTCTTGTGAAAACCACTCATGATAGCCTTGACCTTTAAAAGTTTATTGTTTTAGATTAAAACTTAAAGGTAACCATGGCTCTTTTGATGCTCTTTGCCTCCACAGGAGCTGCATAAGTACAAGGAGAATGAAAAAGACACGGAGGTGCTGATGTCAGCCTTGTCAGCAATGCAGGATAAAACCCAGCACTTAGAGAACAGTCTGAGTGCGGAGACCAGGATCAAGCTGGACCTTTTCTCTGCGCTTGGAGATGCCAAGAGACAGCTGGAGATTGCACAAGGTCTGTACCAGAGAATGTTTAGTCAGAGGTTTTTTAATCCACTGGATTGACTGTTAGAATATTCATAATGTGTTAGAAACAAACACATACACATCCTTCCTTGGTCCCTATAGTACTGTTCAAAGGTCTATGCAAACTGTTTAAAGCCAATATAGTGTATTTGTGTGGGAAAATGTTACATTAGAATAATTGCAAACAAACAAGAAAGCAGTAAAGAAAGGCTTTGTTTGATTTTTTGTGAGGTGGTAAGAGGTACACAGGTTTGGTTGCACTGTTCTCCTCTGAGCCTCCAGCCATTGCTTGAATTTGTAAAATTTCATAAGCAGCTCAATATAATATTATGAAGAACTGCATAAGCCAGAAACACATTGAATGTCTGCACGGCAGACTATTTAGTGTACAATGTTATTTTTTAGGTGTACTTAGTGTATTTAGTAATATTTATCTGAAATAAACTCATTTTACTCAACAGAAATAATGTATGTATAATAAGGACAGTTTTTGACTATGGTTGTGATTTCTGTTTTTTTGGTCCATTTATGTCTTGACTGCTTTTTGAATTAGTCACAAAACAGGGCACCCTTTCAAAACTACATCCCTGTACATACATTGGTGTTAAAGGCACAGAGGAATGGTCAGTTCTGGTACAGAAAAATACAAAAGCATAGTACTGGGACTAGAAAATAAAAATGAAAAAATATACATATATTTTGAAATATACACTGAGCTCAGCTGCTGGATCCGATGAAGACCCTCATGTAACTGCTTTTAAAAGCATGTCTTGGCATGTGGTGTATGTTTATTCTTACAAAAGCCTTCTTGATAGCCTGCAGTAAATGTGATTTTTATAGCATATTAGTGAAGAAAGTTTAAGATCATTTCCTTGGTTCATAAACATGTTGCTTGTTCCACTTCTGCTTTCAGGTCAGATCTTGCAGAAAGACCAAGAGATAAAAGACCTGAAACAGAAGATTGCCGAGGTGATGGCTGTCATGCCCAGTATCGCTTATTCAGCAGATACCAGCAACATGAACCCGGTCACCCCTCACTACTCCTCCAAGTTTATGGACACCAGCCCATCTGGCCTGGACCCCAACGCGTCCGTATACCAGCCCCTCAAAAAATGAATGCTCGCTCCAGCTCACAACTCACCATTCATCTCTCTCTCTCTCTTTCTTTCTCTCTCTCGCTCTCTCTATCTATCTATCTCTTTCTCTCTCCCTCTCTCTGTGATCAGTTGGTTTCTCTTCATACGCCCAGATCCGGCCCCTCTTTGGCATGTCTGAGGCTCAGAATGTTTTGGGATTTTGCGTTGTTTTTTTTTTTTTTCTTCTTCTACTGCTACTTCTCACCTGGTCAGAAGGATGTTGTATTGTGTGACTGTATTTGTTGTAGTAAAAAAAACAAAAGACAAAAAAAGACGACTTTTAAGGGACATCACCCGTCGAGTAGGAACTTGCTGTTGGTTTGTTTTTTTTCTCGTAAATGTCTAGAAACCTCACAGAAGTTGGCGTGCTTTTTTTGTTTTGTTTTGTTCTTTTTGGTGCAAAATTGGCTCACTCTGTTTTTGTCCCTCTGCATTATTTTTGACCTTGATTGAAGATATTTTTTTTTATTCTTGCTAAACGAGAGGAGGGGACAAAGTCTCAGGTCTACAGCATAAGGTCCTTCAAGCGGAAATAAACTATAATCCAGTTTTTGATTGTTCTATTAAGGAAAGCAGCGTTTGCCCCCTAAATGAATGTCATGCAATTGAGGTGATTTAAAATCGACTGCAGTGTGCCCTCTGCACAACATGCATATCAAGAAAGCCACTTTTGGGATCCTCTTTCAGATTATGGAAAGGATATTTAGAATTAATTAGTGTAATTTTTTTTTTGTCCCACTATCAAACGACAAATATTTTATTCTGACTCCCAAAGCACAGCCCCAGTCTTGCAGTTTTGGACTGATAAGCAGTCACAGATAACCAGTGCCTTTAGATGAGACCTCATTGGTGGAACTGAAAGGCCTTGTCCCCTTCTTAAATATCAACCTAGACTCTTTGTTTGCCCAAGATTTTTTATAGCTCTTTCCAGACATCATAAAATTGACTACAGCACCATGCCTGCACCTCCTACCAATTTAGGAAGCGTTCCTTTTAATTTGGTCTCTTGTTTACATCTATTTATTTGGCCTACATTGCACTGTTGTGTAAAACTATGCTTGAAAGTAGCTTAGAGGGAGAAAAGGGGTACATTTTCGGTGGATGTTGTGCAATGTACATGTCGAACAAGAGCATGTGACCCAATTAATCCTGAAATTTTATTACATTGGCCATTTGATTCTTTATCTGACGAATGCTAAAATAATTAGTCCAGTGCCAAGTAGCTAGGCCTATAATTTTTCTTTTTTGGTTTCTCCAGATTTGGAAAACTAGGATAATGCGCTGCAGCCCTGCTGGCTCTAGCCAGGTGCAAGCGAAACAAAACTGTTGAATTGTATTTTCTAGTTCAGTGTCTTGGTAGCAGAAAGCTGTTTGATGTTGCCACACGGTGGCGCCATTGTGCATAGGAAAGTATTGGGACGTGTGTTCTCAGTATTGCGAGTTCATGTCATGCTATGGACAAAGTGTTAAGGAAAGAATGTCTGCTTCCGGAGCCAGCTAGCAACCCTCTTTCTCAAGAACCCTCAAGACATCCAGCCTTTTATTAGGAACGGGGAAAAAATCTGTATCTGTTTTTTTGGATGTAGTGCAAATTTGGCATCCACATTTTTAGAAAAACCCTAATCTGTTCAGCAAAGAGTTACTAGAGATTTTTAGTCAGGTAGGAGATCCTCGGTAATTTGCTGCAAATGTGGCCTTTCTTGCACATGGTGGAGAACGTAGCAGGATCTAGAGGAGGAAGGTTCTGGATTGGCTCCGGATGCGACTGCTTCAACCCTGTGAAAATTTACTTTCTTGCCCGTCATTAGTATTACTGTTTCAGTGCTACAGGATCGGAATAGCCCGAGTGAGTCCTACGTGGTGTTATATAGTGGTCAGCAGTGGTTGTTGTTTTGAGCGTGAGTGTGAGCGCGCGCGTGTTTAAATTATGGTATATGGGAGAAGGTATAGTGTCAGCAAAGACTGCAAAGTTGTTTTGCCCCCAAAAGTGTTCTGACAATTATGATGTCACAGCAGACTTAGGAAGTTCAAGTGAAATGGAGAAGAAGAAGAAAGCACTTGTTTGTGTTCTTTGCCCTTCGTCACCTCTCCCTCTTTTCTTTCTTCAGACCTGACCGTGGCTGCATTCTCACTCTGTGAGGTTTTTGAGGAATAAAAAGTTTTTTTCTGGCAGTTTGAACGTAATCGTGTTTTTTTTCATAACCTTTGTAATGATGCTCTAATGAGTAATGTTTATCTCTAAATGGGCTTTTATTAAAATAAAGAATGATTAATAAAGAAAAAATAAAAGAAAATTTACACATCTCTGATAGTAACCAAACTTCTGCAAATATTAATCTCCAATTTTTTTTTTGTTGTTGCTTAATTTAACATTTTTTTGTAGTTGGAGGAATATACGGACGAAGGAATAAGTGATACAGTTTGAAACTGACAGTTTTTAAAAAGTAATACTGTTGTCCTTTATGGGTTCTAATCTTCCTAAGTACATTCAATAACATGGGCTGTTTAATACAATTAAACACAATTTCATTGGCAATTTGCAATTACTAAGTATTATATATTTTATATAAGAAGCTTTTGTATAATTTACCAGATCTGTTCAGAACTCCTGTAGAAATACAAGGACAGTTAAAACCTGCCAGTTTTGTCCTGTGCACTTAAGACTCTACAGGTGTTTAAGGAAACTTTAGTTGAGTCTTAGTAGGTTTTTAACAATAGTTTGGAAAACTGAGTCTAAAAAAGAAATTCTTAGGAACGTTAAACGGAGTGTTAAATTTCAGTACACCCACATTATGAGCAAATAGCTTTTTTATTCATGGCATTTAGCAGATGCTCTTATCTAGCTCTTCATACCTGCAGAGCTATACTTAAATCAACATCTGCTTTTAACCAAGTTACTGACAGCTAAGTTACACAACTCAACTAACCCTTAAAAAGCATAAAAGTCAGAGGTTAACACGCATAAAGTGAAAAACAGGCAAGAGGGTAAGAAGGGTCACAAGACGCTTGGGGGACTCTGATCTGATTGCAAGAGGGAGTTTGTTCCACTACATCTGAGATGATGAGAAATGACACTGCTGATAAATAATGAGTTGCTAAGGTTTAGAATCAGCCGCAGAGAGCCAGTAAAAGTACGTAGTAGAAGTGTGGTATGAGAGAATTTAAGAACATTGAAGACTAACCTCGGAGCTGAAGCCTGAATTTAGCTGAAGTTACCTTCAGTGGAAGCCCAACCAGTAGAAAGTCGCAGAAGCCCAGTTTAGAGATGAGCGGAGACTGGACGTGTCACTGTTTGGCTTCAGTGGTAAGAAACGTCGGATTCTTCTGATGTTGGATAGAAAGTCCTGGAGAGGTGGTCAACGTCCGACATGAACGGCAGTTCTTTATCTAAGATAACACAATGATACCTTACTTTCTTTGAGGGGACGATAAACGAGATCATAAAGAAACGGTGAGGTCGTGGTTTTGTGATGGACTCCTTTGACGAAAAGAAGCTCAAATTTGCTGGTATACAGCTTGAGGTTGTGTGCCACAATCCAAGATGTGATTTCAGTCAAACAGTCTGAGATGCGTGCTGAGACCTGAACGTCACTAGAAGGGAAAGAGAAAATACGTTGAGTGTCATCTGCATAGAAGTGGTAGGAAAATCCATGTGGGTCTATTACATCCCCCAGATAACCAGTATACAGAGAAAAGAGAAGTTGTCCAAGACTGAGCTCTGTGGAACATCTGTGGACAATCTTTGTGGGGCAGACTGCGAGCAATGCTAACTGTTACCTTGCGATCATCAAGGTAAAAGCGAGTCATTGCCAGGCTGTGCCCGACATCCCAAGACTGAATAGAGAAGCCAGGAGTGTCTGATCGTTACTTGTGTCAAAGTCTGTTGAAAGGTCATGAAGAAACAGCACATTCTAGGACTTTGGAAAGAAAGTCTGTAGTTTTTGACATCTGAGGAGCCCAGCGTGGGTTTCTTCATATTTGGCGTGACCTATGTAGTGCTTGAAGTGGGAAAAAATAAGTGCATTGACTCTAATTTTCCGACATTTTCTCTGGCCACTGTCGCTGCGTCGGACCAGGTTCAGTAGTAAGTACCGGAACGCAGAAAAAAAATGGCGGAACCAAAAATACGAAAATACAGAAGTTCCGGTGTAGCGTTCCGGCCCACTTCAAGCACTAGACGTATGCAGATGTGAGCAAAGATGTTGTGGGTACTGCTGGACATCAGGAGAAATGACACATCCTTGAAAGAAAGAGGTGAGAAGCCAAGAAACCGGGCAGCATTCGCTTAATGTTGGTCGGAATGGATCTACTAATGTCATCAATCTTCTCATCGAAAAACAGAGAAAATCTGGTGTGAGAGCCGGAAAAACAGGGAAAGAGGAAGATTTAAGACGAGAAGAAAAGGTGGCGAAAAAGTATATGGGTTTAAAATGCAGTAAGCGTCCCTGGGACAGTGTATGTCACCTGGATGTGGTTGCAGGTCTGAAAAAAAAGGCCTGCAGTACTATCTGCTGATCACTAGGGGGAGACAAAAGACAACGCTGTCAGCACAGTCTCAGCTGTCCTAAAGAATTTCCCAGAGTGATTATGCATGTTTATACACACAGTTTAGGGAAGGCCCTCTTCTATTCCAACATGAATGTGCCCCAGTGCACAAAGCAAGATCCATAGAGACATGACTGGATGAGTTTCGTGTGGAGGAACTGAACAGGCACTCACAGAACCCTGACCTCAACCCCATCCATTGCAGATGTCCTAGAATTGTAATGTTACGCACCTTAACAAACCCTGTCAAAAAGGAAGAAAAACAGAGGTTAACATGCAAGACAGGAAGAACAGGCAAGAGGGTAAGAAGGGTCACAAGAAGCTTAGGGGACTCTGATCTGATTGCAAGAGGGAGTTTGTTCCACCACTGGGGTGCCGAGATTGAAAGTAGGTTGAAGACAAGCGGTACTTAAATCTCTGAGAGGACGAGAAATGACACACTGCTTAACTGGCCCACACAGAACCCTGACCTCAACCCCATCCATTTGGGATGAACTGGAGTATAGATTTTGAGCCAGGCCATCTCATCCAGCTTCAGCACCTGACCTCATAATTGCTCCATAGCCGAGGTCCCCAACCACCAGGCCATACAAAATAAGTTGCAGTCAATACATCAAAAACCAAGATAGTAAAATTAAGTTAAAAAAAAAACACACACGCTTTTTTCTTTTTAGTTGTACCTGTAGCTGCCCATTAAAATATTGTTTTACTTGAAAAAATAAAGGTTATTAAAAAAATTATTGTGGAAAGCCTTCTAAGTAGAGTGGAAGCTGTTATATCTTCAAAAGAGGGGACCAACTATCAAAATCTTTCAATTTGAAAGCTTAAACAATGTATATTGATATTTATATCATTAATTCAGAAAAAAAGTAAGCCAGCAATCTCTTCATTTTCTTAAATTATTGTTTTTGGTGGCTTTCTTGTAACAGAATCATCAAAAATGATCTTTTTACTGCAGTGTGTTGATCACACAGAGGGGAGCACACTGTCCTTATGTTTCAATGGCATATTTATGTTCTACTCTTCAACTGTAACCTCAGTCACTGGAATTATTTGTGTCTAAAACCTATTTACTTATTATATTTAACTAGTCCCGGAATAAATAAGATATAAGATAAGATATTCCTTTATTGTCATTGTACTGAAGCAGAATGCTATACATACAAAGAAAATTAACTGTGCAATAAATACAATGCCACAGTGCAGACAGTGAACTCAGTATAGGCAATAAACAGATGAATTTGCAGACAACAATGATGCACAATTTACAAAATGTGTATTATGTGTTGCTTGTTTCCAGAGGTAGGTGGTAACTACAGTAACTACAGCTCACATTTACTCTGTTGCACCTAAAGACTGTGATGGAGCTGTAAAAAAAAATCTGCCACATTGTTGTCTTTAACATGAAATACTGATTCTGGTGAAATCATCTAGACTGCTTATTATTGGTCTGACATTTGAGCTTCATTCCGAGTGGTTTGGTGTGAAATGGCTCATGGCACAGGAATTTACAGGCACGGATTTCTTTACAGTGGAGGCGAGAGGAATCAGGTGTCATTATGTCTACAACAGCTTCAGCCATAATATTTACTATCCAAGCGTCACTGGTCCTTCCTATCTCCAGGCACTGTTGGCAGGTGCACACACACACCAGTCAAAATTCTGTATTTCTTTAAATCGAAATACAAAACAAAACCAGCTGAAGAGGCAGACTTGATACTAATGTCTCTCTAACAAAAGAAGACATGTTTAAACCAAAGCTACTGTGTCAGTTGACCTTTGAATTGAAACTAAAACCACAGCCCCTTATATATCTTAGCTCAATACCCACCACCAGTAATGAAACAAAAGCACTAGACATCAACACAAGACAGCTGAAACTCATAACATAAATGACCCAAATGAAACACAGAACTTAAGGAACTGTGACTGACACCCAGCCCTGACAGTACACCCCCTACCTAAAGCACACCAACCCAAGGACTACCCAAACAACCCAAGGGCAGAAGAAGGTGAGGTGGAGGCAAAGGGAAGCTTCTCATGTGGTCCACCTGGCTGTTTCTCGTAGCACTCCATCCTGGCAGGGCTGCCCGTGTGGGTCCCATGGGACTCTCCCCTTTGAGAGTGCCTATTCACATTTTCTAAGCCCCTTTCTGTCCTCAGGGTTGGAAAACCTTACTGGGAGCTCTACTGGGAATCAGGGCAGAGCCCCTTAATGGGAGCTCCACACTGTTCTCCTAGATGGAACCACCTCCAGGAAGTCCCACAATGTTTCCATGGCTGAAGCCTCCTTGGGAAGCCCCTCTGAGGGTAGCTCCCTGCTGTCTTCTGGGATGGACCCCCCACCATGGGCTCCACCAGAGCACTTGATGATCCCAGTACCACCCCCAAAAAACTCAGGAAAAGGCCCCCCTCCCCTAATGGAGTTTTCGGCCCCTCTCTAGCCTCTACAGATCCCATACTAGCCTCTCCTAACCCCTCACAGGTGGCTACCGGCCCTTCACGCACTACCTGGACTAACGCTACTGTCCTCCCTGTAGGGCTAACGCAACAGACCTCCCTGCATTCAGGGTTGAATGCTGGGAAACTGTGGGCCTTAAAGGCTCTATTAGTGAGTCTCCTCACTAGGATACTTGGCTTTGGTGTGTCTTGGGTCTCCGGAGTTCGGTCTCAGCTCTTTGCGCCTTTGGATGTTGCTGTGGGCGGAGGCCTCATCCTCCTACTCTCCACCACCCAACAGTTCTGCAGTGGTAAATCGGCTCATCCTCGCCGATTCTGCTCCAGCTGTTTTCTCTTAGTAGTGCCAAGGTTGCGGCTCCAAGGACAAGTTCCTTTGGATCCTGCTCTCTCTCTGCTAGCTTGCTGCCCTGTGTTCATTGCCATCTTTGGGCACACACGCACAGTTTTCTGTTCTTGATGCAATTTTTATAGAAATAACCATATTTGTGCTTTATTATGGTTTGAGGCCATTTCTTTGGCTAATTTGTGTAACAGATGCTACATTTTTACTGGGCCTATACGTCTATATGTTTGTGTACATATGTGTTCAGATATACACAGCCATGCAGATCTATTAAGAAACGATCTTATTATTCCTCTGTCAAGACATTATTGACTATGAGACCTTGGATTTACTTGGAGTGGTGCAGAGAAATGTTTTGATGACCTCAATCCAGAGATGAGTTTGAGTATTTCCAATTCCTGTGTCTCTTCAATTAAAATACACATACGTGCTCTTTCTCTCTCTCTTTCTTGCTCTCTTTCTCTCTCTCTCTCTCTATCTCTCTCTTTGCTTTACTTTCCTCTCTGAAAGCCAATCACCACAAAGCTACCCATTCAGCCCTCAGGCTGAATCCTTCTTCAAACTGTGTGTTTAGGTGGTGAGAATTGAAAAATTGGAGCACTTGAGCCTCCACTCTTACGCACAGGAGGCTGTTAGCCACATGAATAAATGGGTGCTGCCTTTTTATTAGGCTTTATATCCACAGACTGGAAGAATGGACACAATTAACCCGCTTAACCAGGTATACAAGCTTTCTCTGTATACTCTAAACACCTAAATGTGCTCTCTTTCTCAGCCACAGCTGATACTGCAAGCAAGAGTATTGGAAGGTGTAAAATTGTTGCTTTTTTCTACTATAAAGTAGCATGTCTGGGTACTAAATTCAGGGTCCTCTATTCAGTGACATTCAGCACATAACAACATGCATTACATTTACTGCATCTTGATGAGGAAAATTTTTTACCTCATTTTCTTCATGAAAACATCTGTAAGTTGAAAAAGATCCTGTTTCTGTCTCACCGTGTTTTTCAGCCTAAGCTAACAAATCCACACCAAACCCCCACCCATCTACCCCTCCAGCCCTGCCATGAATTAAGCAAAAGTGGGACACTTTCTGGTTTGCTGGTCCAGAGCATCCTGCTAAAGTGCCTTTTGAGTGTAAATGTAATACAACTGTACTGACTTTTGTTTGCATATTACAACCTTGGAACACAGTTAGACACCGTTATGCACTTTCCTGGTTTTTTTTTTTTGTTTGTTTTTTGTTTTTGCCAAATATGGAATAATAAATAATATAAATGCTGAACGAACCAGCATACAAATTTATTCAGAAATAACAATATTTCTATCAGGTGTGTAGTTAGATGATATTTAATGCTGTGCCTGCCAATGAGAAAACATTAAAATTCAATTATCCCTCAAAGAACTAAGTAACACACCCTATTAATACACAATTTTCTAAGCCTATTACCTGGAGATCACAAGTCTGTAGCCAGGAGACCAAGAGAACAGGACTGGCCTTACTCTCTCTGAATGGGTGGGAAGGCCCTCCCTCTCTCCACATATTCAATAGTGTCAGTTCATTGATAAAACAGCATTAACAGTTAGTGCTTTCCTCAAAGCGTTTTGAACAGTCCAATGACCTTACATCAGAAATAGCTTGAAAAGATGCAATGCTGTTTCACGTGATTCAGAGAAGGCACACCTTAGCCTTCACGCTCCCAGTGTTGGTGGTATTAGTGTTAGATTAGTTAGTCCTAGTTTGTGTGTGGAATTGAACTTAATAAAACTGGAGAGATAAATGAAATATGTTTACTGAATGGGTACTTAATTTCTGCTACAAACTCATACACTCAAACTATACATTTCAACCTTGTATTTTTTTTATATACTCCACCGTTTCAAGGTCAACACCTTATTCACCTTTAATGACTAGTCTTAAACTAAACATTGAATGGAACAAACTGTTTAATTTAAGGCAGAGGAACACACACAATAAGAGGGATAATCTAGATTAAAACAATAACAGTGTAAACCAGTTAAATATGTTGAAATCTAACTTGTCACTAAGCGCTGAGTAAGTAAGTGTATAATCAAGTAATCCCCATTGTGAATTTGTAAACCTCAGTGGCTGTTGTTGTTTTTCTCATTTTTCTTCATTTCTATTTCATGCTGGTTCCTTTTTGTACACAGAAATGTATTGAACACTGAATTCATGTCAGGCAAAGAATCTGTGGTAGCAGCTCCAATAGAAATAATATATAGATCACAATTAGAGGAGTGTGAGATGAACAAAAATACACAAAACTCTTTGCAATGTAGATTTGTTCACCTAGCGTTGCTTTTTACTGCTAGGTGTCCAAGCATTGAAGATACTAAGCCATTTTAATTCATATACTCTTAATTTAATCTGGTTCAGTTACCATTTGAAGATTCATTCTCTACCATTCGGCTGGGATGGAAAAACATAGCACATGCTAATTCTAAGACACAAAAACTGTAATGAAATGTCACTAAACAGCTCAACATGCTTGGAGGAGAGCACTAAGATCCAGTTCTCTTACTTCAGCTGCCAGATGCTCATATCAGCTGGGATTGCTCGAGCTTTGGTGGAGAGAAGGAGGATCTATTTATTCTCTCTTGGACTCCCAGCCCCAGAGACGGATCAAATTCTCAATCTCCTGGGGCTATTGCTTACATGGAATGAAAGCGGAATGGGAGCCCCTATAAAAATAGCTCCTGTTAAAATGAAGAAGCACAACACATAGGAACAAATCTGTAAAACACAATAAAATATTTTTTAAAATGTAAAATAATGCACGTGGAATGAGATGAAAGAACTACAAAAAATGCCTGGCTGCAGTGTGATGCATTCAAATCAATTAAATTCAATTCAATTTTATTTCTATAGCGCTTTTTGCAACCAGGTTGTCACAAAGCAGCTTTAGAGAGTCCAGGTCCGAGACTCTAGTGAGGAAGACGAAGGTGACAGAGACGAGAAAAACTCCCTCAGATGGAGGAAGAAACCTCGGGAGTCACCAGGTCGACCCAGAGAGAAAGAAAAGACCGTCTTTATGGGGATAAATAATGAGATGGCATTGATGAACAGTAATGTAGAAATAAATAGCCCCCTCAATGGCTAGCAGAGCTGGTTTCACTGAGTGTTCCGAAAAGTAATGTTTTGAGATTAAAAATTGAGAGTCCATTGTCTGTGAACGTCAGTGTCAGTAGTGACAGACTCGGATGACTGGAAGCACAGGAGCAGCATGTGTAGCTCCAGCCATCATGAAGCAGAGTCTAGCTGGAGCTGGTCCCTCTCTGGATACCTCTATGTATTTGTATTAGGGGTGTGCAGAACGACTGCTATTTGTATCTCTATTTGTATTTGTTCAAAGGGAAAATTATTCGTATTCATATTTATATTTGTATTTGTATTCGTATTCAAATAAAGTTCATAAATTCGTCCACTGCTCCCCGAATCTACTAGTGAAATTGAGTGTGTGACAGGGGGTGGGGGTGGAAGCGGCATATCTACTCCCGAACGCGAGGGCGTACCGGGGGAGGCGGAGTATGTACCCTGGAACACGAGCATGTGACCAGGGCGGGGCGGGGTTTCCCGAATACAAATATTTTAAAAAGTATTTGTCCGAATACGGTATTAGTAAAACCACGTTATTTTTGCCTTTCAGAATACCGTATTTGTATTCGGCTCCACCCCTTGGTCATTCACCAAGAAGTCACATGCAAGATTTAAAATTCAATGGTCAAGGTCAATTATTTCACAGCCTATTGAATCATATTCACCCTGGTTACCTCTAACACACAGCAAAACAGACCTCTGAATCCAAGTGAGGCAAAGAAACAGTCTTCATTTGGTCACACTTCTAGACTTTTAGAGGGATTATCTGGATTAAAATGAGAGCAGTGTGAGGAAATTAAATATAAATGACCATGGCTCAAGCCTTGGGGTTGAACAGATAGGCAGTCTCCATGAGAATCCAAGACAGAGCCAGAGACACTGAGGGAACAATTCAGTCTCAAAGCCATGTAACAGCTCTCACATGAGACCCACACAGACTGTTTCAGATCAGATAATCCAATGTGTCTGCATTCACAGCATCAAAGTAGCTTTGATAAGCATATGGAGTCATTAATAATGTACAGGCGTGTTTTACTTTATGCATGCACTCCAAGAGTCCCCTGGAGCGGCGGGATCTGGGATGTTTAATTATTACTAAAGGCTTTATTCATCTAAGGCTGCATGCCCCGCTTCGCCTGAAACCTATGTGCTCGCAGGCTCAAATGTAGTGGACAAGACAAAAGAACAGAATGGAAATATCGCCTTTCTCTTTGTTAGGCTGGAGCCTCATTGGTATTCATTATGGAAATTCTTTGCTCTTTATTCTGAGCACTCCTCCAAATTTTACTTTTCATGTTTGCTTTCTTCCTAAAACCATAGGATAATACGGCACAGCACATGTTCATTTTCAGAAGTCTGTGATAACTTTAAAGAAAAAACAAATAATTTACGCAAATTTGGTTTATTGCCCCTTAATCAAAATATAGCCGATCTGCCAACACATGTTTGTTGCCTGCAGTTTGCTTATTTAGCTTTATACTGGAGCTACAAAGCTAATCTGGCTAACAGTTAATGGAAGATTATAAATGTGCTTGACTCAGAGGCATACTATGTGTGAAAATATTAGAGAACTGAGTTAAATTGTTACTTGATAATGCTTTCCAGGTTGATAGGAAACGACAGAGCCCTTTGGAGTGAGTCCAATTTTGATAGGGTTTGTAATGGGAATTAAATATAATCAGGTAATCAGTGTAATCCAAACAGAAATTAAACACATACTTATAAATATTTCATTAATGTTCTTAATGTATCCTAAGGGAAAAGTCTATGTATTCAGCATATGATTATGTATTTGATCATCTATTTCATTGTTCTACCCTAAAAGGAAAAATCTATATATTTAATCTATGATTATGTACTTGATTGTTCTTTTGTGTTTTCTTTATGTGAGGCAGGTTGGTGGTCTTGTATGAAACCTAGACTTGTGTCACAAGTATGTTAAAGCGATAGTTCACCCAAAAATGAAAATTTAATGTTTATTTGCTTACCCCCAGGGCATCCAAGTCGACGGTGACTTTGTTTCCTCAGCAGAACACAAACGCAGATTAT
>JBBKCR010000141.1:18610385-18626591 GCA_037577295.1 Ladigesia roloffi | reverse complement strand
ACACATACACACTCACACTCACACACATAAAAACACATTGTTTTATTTTAATAAATTGCATTTGTCCAAACTGTTGCCATGTTTCTAATACATTCTCGGAAAAATGTATTACGTTAAAAAATTACTCTCATCAGCTGCTTTCAGTAGTTTTTCTTTAGAAAAAGTGGCATTTCTGTCTATAAACCTTCATTTTTGACAGTAATGTCAAAGAAATTACATTTCAGGTTACCTTTCTGTGGCTTTGGAACAAATGCAGTGTCTGGTCACAGACCAGGTCAAAGGATTTTCGTACCAAATAAGAATGAAGATGCAGATAGTGATCATATTTCTACAAGGGTGGTTCAACCATGAAAATAAAGTTTCAGGATTTATCTGAAAACAATTGTTGACATAATGTTTTGCACATGATATTCAGCTCTCCTACAGTCTCAGTATCCATCCCAGTGATGCGTTTTTTACACTATGCTATATATATAAATACTAATTATAATTATTAGTAACACTGATGGTGGTTAGGAGTATGTTTTCAGTAACTGGAGATCAGTAGTGTGAAAGTAAGTAGTTATATTGCACATGTAAGAGTATTGCACACAAGATATTGCACAAAATTAATTAATTCAGCTCTAATTTAGAAAACACATGATTCTGCACAAGGTAAGTTCTTTGAAACAGAATAAAATATGCCATACAGCAACATTTTCAGTGTCAGATTTTTCATTATTACTTTTTGCCAAAGATTATTATTATTATAAAATTATAATAAATAAAAATGCATGAACAGCTTCAATCTCTCACAGAAAATCGGGTTATTTTTATTTTTTAATTCTTTAAAACGTGTGAAACATGTTGGTCGACTGCGCCCTATGTACTGCGTTCTCTCCAGTCACAAGAGAGGAGCGCCACCTACCGTCCGTGATCAGTACTGTTTCACCACCAAGGCTAGGAAGAAGGCAAGTCAGCAAATATTTATTTAATTGGTCGTCTTTCTAATGTCTGGAATAACGAAATGGTGTATGTCTGTTGTATACACAAAACAACAACAATAACAACAAAAACAAACAAAAAACAGATTCACACAGTAAAACTGATCTGATGAAGGAAAATATAAACATCATTGCCTTCTATCAGTAAAGTTTTAATGCTTTCTGGAAGACATAATCATTCCAATAAAATATATGTAAATCTGTATGATGTATGTGCGTCCTTCAAACTGGTTTAACATTTTGGTTTAAGTGTTACATTTTTTTTTCATATCATTGACTCGGATCATCTTTCTTAGAGTTTCCTGAGATTTATTCTGATCTTTGTGTGAATAACAGAGAACTTTTAAATACCCAAAGGATAATAATAATAATTAATAATAATTTTAAGGCATTTTTTATGGGAGACACTTGATAAACACTGGATATTGATGAATTTGTACAGTGTTGACATACATACGATAATGAGGAGACAATATACAGTGGAAGTCCTCTCTGTTTTAAGCTAACTAACTGTTGTCTAGCTGAAAGTAAGCTGAAAATAAATTCACACTGCAGTCCAGCTGAACTCTGTCTCTGTGAAGTATTCCTTGTGTCTATCATTCACCGTAATGTTATCCTCCATCCGACTCAAATTAGCAGGCACTGAGATATGAAGAGGAACTGGAGATTCAGAATAATCCTGTTTTACTGACCATCAGGGTACACTCTGTCCTAAAGTAAATAAACACAATGTGTAAGCATTATCTTGAAAGCCAGAAGTTACATGGTTAAACTCCGGTGATTCTGCTATTCCGATAAGCATGATGCCTTACTTTTCCTCCATGCTCATTTAACTTTCCTCTCCTGATTTATCCTTTTTATATCAGAGTGAAAGGGAAGGCATAAAGTTTGTAGTGAGACAAGCTATGTAGTTTGGTTTGGAGACAGTGGCACTGAGAAAAGCAAAGTGAAGATGTGCCTTGGGTGTGATGAGGATGCACAGGACCAAAAATGAATTTATTAGAGGGACAGCCCAAGTGAGACATTTTGGAGGAAAAATCAAAGAGGCGAGATAACGTTGGTTTGGACGTGTGCTGTGGAGAAACGCTACAGGAGGTTTATAGATGTGGTGAGGGAGGACATGCAGGCAGCAAGAGGAAGATGCAGAGGACAGAAGGAATTGGAGACAGATGATCCACTGTGGTGACCCCTAATAAAATGAGAAGGTAGGTGCTACTTAAATCCCATTCTTATTTTATTTATATTCTTATATCCGTTTCTTTTGTGTTAATAATTATATTTTCTTTTGTTTTGCTTGGTACTATACAGTGGATGAATAGTATTATGAGAATAAGTATTCATATTCCCCTTCATCTGACTGGCTTAATTTAACAGGAAGTACTTTGTGTGAAATCTTAAACGGTGCATATAATGGAGACTAGAGGCCATGCACAACAGCAGACACAGAACTATCTCAGGAGTAAGAGGAAGGAAAGTTTGTTTTCTTGATAAATCAGCTTTCTTGATCAATTTGAATGATAAACGGAGAATCTACAGGTCACTGTAAAATGTAGTTCAACAGATTCTCCACAAGAGGGAGCTATTTAAGCGGATCTGCTCAAAATACGGATCGACGCGTTTTGTGTAAAAAAAATGTGACAACCATTTAGGTTAAACTTCTCAGTTATTATACAACGGGCTTTTATCAAGAATTTCACATATTAATATTGAATGAAGTAACAAGCAGTTTAATGTATAGCTTCATGCCAAAATCTTCAATCTTCGGTAGCTGTTGATAATTATTAATTATTATTTTCAAATACCCAAAATGTTACTTTGTTTTGTTTCGTGTTTATGTCGTGCTTATTACTGAAAGAGAGGAAACCTACATTGTTTGTATTTACATATTTCATGTTTAAGAAGCAAAATCGAATGTTTTCTGTTATATATTATGCGTGTAATTACTTGTCATCAAAATAATGGCCAGATTACTCAATTACCAATACAATTGATACTGAAAAGCTTAAAGGATCTTTGCCCAGTTTTTTTTTGTCAACCATGTTTGGTAGAAGAATATGGTACAATAAGGCCCCATTCATATTGCCTCAGGGCTGCCTTTCACTTCATTTTCTATGTTAATACATTGAGGAAGATTAGAAGCCCATGGTCAGGTTCGAATCACACTAATTGTTAGCAAGAGCACATTGTTCCCTCCAGATAAACCCATTTTCAGATAAACAGTGCTGGCTGCATGCTAGCAGATAAGGCAGATGGTTCACTTTAGCTAGAGATGCACTTTATAATTGTGCTGCTCCCAGTATGGAGGGTGCACATGGACTATATAAGAATACTGTTGCAATTGAATGTGGCGTTTTACATAACAAAAAAAAGAAAACATTAATTTGAAGGTGAGAACGTCTACAAATGTATCACACAAAAATGATTAATCTCTGTGAGAAGAATAGTAAATATAAAAATATAATATTTAAATAAAACAATTGGCTTTCTGTCTGTTCTGTTAGATGTCTGGCTTTCACCAGCTGTTAAGAAAGAGATTGGCCTTGTGATGAAACAGTACACGCTTTACTGCTGTAGCACTTCTCTAGGTGTGTGTAGGTCTGGTTGATTTTTTTTCATTTTGTTTGAAGTGTAATATCTTGTAATATCTCATAGGAAAATCAATTAAAGTAACTTACATTTTAGAAGTTGACATATTTCAATAAAAATAGGTCACAGGAAAAGGTTTAATGTGGCTGGTGTTTAAACACTAATCCAAATGAATAATTTTTGACCAATGTCGTTACTTTATAAGATCAGTGGTGCAATGAGGAAGTATTAGGCCCGAGTGCAAAAACAATGCAATGGCCCCATATGAAAATGACTGTTCTAATCAATATTATGCTTTCTAGGCATGACAGTCCTTGCTTTTGACATTAGGCATGACATTAACCTAAATATTTAAATTGTTTTAACTGCAAATATTATGTCACATTTTGCTCACACTGTACTGGTTAATGTACAAAAAAAATACATAAACCGCTTATTTTAATATATTATTGCATTATGGATAAAAGGAAGATAAACAGACATCAGAGTGTGTCATAACTGTCTCAGAGTTTACACCGACTAGCCATCACTTTACAACCACATGTCTAATATTGTCTAGGTTCCGCTTAAAGCACCAAAACAGATCTGACCCACTGAATCATAGACTCGGAAGGTGTGTTATGCTATCAAGCTCTGATATGTTAGCTGCAGATCCTATTAATTATACAAGTGAGGAAACACAGTAACAGGTCAATAGAGTTTTTTCTCTGTACAAGGAGTCTGTACAGTTCAGTGTCAGTAGAGGCAGCTTTTGGAGCTGGAATGAGGAGTACCATTAAGAGTTAGTATAGTTCAGGGGTCACCAAAGTGGTGTCCCAAGGACCACATTAATAGCACACAGACCTGTCCAAAATATAGCACAACTCACCAGTGAGCAATGTCTAACATTTAAAACATGTTTATTATACATGAAGTTTAGGTAAACTGTGTACTAGTGTATGAAACTGGTAGCCCTTCGTATGGCTCAGTACCCGTAGCTCTCAGGTTCAGAAAGGTTGATGACCCCGTGTATAGATAGTTTTTGTTGGGGTCTAAATGATGAAGTACTGCGAAGAGTAAAGTATAAATACACTGAAACTAAACAACATGCCTCAAGGGCCATGGAGCAACATAAGAACAGAAACAGAACTGAACACTATAATACGCCAAGTGCAGACAGGACAAAAGAGGGTGCAAGAAAAACAGAAGAACAACTAAACAAGTGGACAAGAAAAGAAAAGGCAACATTTTGTCAAAAGAATTGCTCTGAAAAATGAATCGAATCTTTTCAAGTATCGACTCCCATGAGTTCCGAGTACATACGGGTCCTTGCTTCATCTCTGTCAGAGACCACCCCACGTGCGGTTCATTCTCTCAGGTCTGAGGCGGAGGAGGATCTCGTTTCGGCGCGAATGGACCGATTTGATCGATCAAAATAATCGACAAGCGTCCCTAACTCTTCAGACATCGCCTCTCTAGCGAGCCGCAACCATGCCGGCATACTTTCAGCGACCAGAAAACGCTCTAAAACGAGCCAATGGTGAGCTCCCACACTTGTTCTCCTCTTTTAGAACCCGCGTCGGGGTGAGGGGGCCTGGATGCGGCCCCATTTGCCCCACGCTTCCTGCCTAGGCCACCTACTTAGGGCGCTTTGACAGTTGTTTTACGTACTAAAGAGGCGGCCTGCTAGGGCACATGTGTGCGAGTTGGAACGAGCCCGGTGTTGCTATGCTAAAGTAGGCCATATGTCAGCATTTTTAGCATAGATTGCTACAATCGGGATTTATGTACTCAGTAAACGTGTTTAGGAGACTTCGTTAGATAAATTGAGTGTTCGAGCTGGTTATAATTTGAAATGTCTAGAATGAGCTTTGCTTGAAGTGTGTAAACAGTGCTTGGCGTGAGGACAGTGTGATAGCATTTCGCAGGCATGTAGGTTAAAAACTGACGACGCACTCAGTTACACGCAGCTAGCTCAGCTAACAAAAACGGAGCACGCAGACACGCAGGGCTGCGTTTTTGTTAGCTGAGCTAGCTGAGTGTAGCTGTGTGTGTCTTGAGTTTTCTTAAACATTAATGACTAGGTCTGCAACTAAAATATTTTTTGCGTTAAACGCGATTTTATAATTTTGAAGTATGTTATACTCCAACAATCCTCTGCTTCACACCACTTTTGGTTAGGGAAGTTGCCCCTGCGATCAGAAAGCCGTGGGTTCAAACCCCAGAGCTTCTAGTAGCACCACTGATGTTCCCTTGAGCAGAGTACATTTCTCACACACCGCTCCCCGGCCGCCCTTCGTTGTTCTGATTTAGTCACCTATTTTAAATCCGTAAAATTGTTATATTTTATCCATATTCTGCTACCTACGAACTTTTGCGGTGGCTGGAGGCCAAATAGTTAAGGAGTTGTCACTGAGATAAGAAGGTCGTGGGTTCAAACCACAGGACTGCTAGTGGCACCATTGAGGTCCCGTTGAGCAAGGTACTGTCCCCACATGTTGTTGCTGGCTCCATCACTTTATGAATGGATTTAATGTAGTAAAATGATTTCTCATTGTCACCTTGTAGAGAAAAACAAAGTGGCCCCTAGTGCACGTACGTTAACAATGTGATTATTTTTTCAATTTAGCCGAAGTTAAGCAGTTGGCTGCCCCCAACAGTGGCTGGCCAAGGAGCAGTGTGTGGGGATTGTACCTTAGGGGAACCTCAATGGTGCCTCTAGAGCTCATGGGATTCAAACACACACCCTTCTAATTACAGGGACACATCCCTAACCACAAGGATACAAGCTGCATGTTCTGTAACTACCTATGGGTTCCATTCTTGAAACTGAGATAATGTTTTTGTATTTTTACTCATTTGTCTGCAGTAAGATTTGTTTTATCGTGAAGATAGGCAGGATTGTTTACTGCATTGGGAGTAAATCAGTCCCCATATGTGTAAATATGATTTCTGCGTAATTCAGTTGTTAAGAAATGAGTAAAGTTCTTAAGAGGCTGTAAATATCAAATTGTACATTACAGAGAAGTCAGATATTCTTTTATAAAGGTGGTGAGGAGATGCCCCGTACATAAGTTTGTTTAATGTAAATGGTGGAAAATTAAATAACTGAAATGGAGAATTTCAACTTAAAGTACTTTAAATCAGCTTGTGCAAATCTTAATTCTGAAAACTGGAAGAGAAGAACTGAACCGAAGTCTAATAATTATTGGTGAAAATACTAACAGAATAACTTATTTTGATCAGAATTTCTTGAGGTTGGCAAGAAGCAGCCAGCTTTGGATGTGCTGTATGATGTCATCAAAAGCAAGAAACATCGAACATGGCAGAAGATCCACGAACCGATTATGCTCAAGTACCTGGAGCTTTGCGTGGACCTGCGGAAGAGTCACCTGGCTAAAGAGGGCCTGTACCAATACAAAAACATCTGTCAACAGGTCTGCCAACAGCTAATATTGACGACAATGTGATCACCTAGTGATTACTGTGAAGACTTAAATGTTTTAAAGTATTAAAAATTCCCTGAATTTTTCCATATTTTTAGCGGCTCTAGAATTGTATAGTCCTAGAATTGTAAATGCAAGGGGGGAAAACTATATTTCTGTTATTGATTTAGACCATGGTGAAATCACCCAAAGGATCTTTGGTAAATGTAAATTAGGAAGTTTTATATGCAGTATGAAATTGCAGTATAAAACATATACAAAACCTTAATCTTCGGATTACCTCCAATTTTTGCCTGTATATTCCATTTTGCTGGGGTCAGAGCTATAATGAATTGTTTTTATTGAGTGGCTTGAGTAACTCAATATACTGTAGGGCTTCTTGTACTAGTTTTATAGTGACGGTTGTTGAATATAGAGCTCTGGGGTATAGTGGGGTTTAATCACTTGGGTTTTAGTTTCCTCTGCTGGAGCAAATTAATGTTGCACCATGGCTCCTGATTCTTGGGGTGATATAGGTGTAGCACATTCTAGATATCTCCCTTTTTCAGGTGAACATCAAGTCCCTGGAGGATGTGGTTCGTGCCTACCTGAAACTGGCAGAGGAGAAGACTGAGACAGCGAAGGAGGAGTCTCAGCAAATGGTGTTGGACATTGAAGACTTGGATAACATTCAGACACCAGAGAGGTACAGCGGAGCAAAGCAATGAATGTTTAGGGTGGATTTTAGAGCATGACAAGGGGGAATCAGTTCAATTCTTAGCATAAAGGATTATTTTTTCAGTCTTGGATTAAGCCACTCAAATCCTTAGAACTTATATATGGGACAATTAGCTTCAACATGTCCAATAAATGTCCACTTCTGTTGTGTTACTAGTGTTCTGCTGAGCGCAGTGAGTGGCGAGGACACTCAGGACCGAACTGACCGTCTGCTGCTCACTCCCTGGGTTAAGTTTCTGTGGGAGTCATACCGCCAGTGTCTGGATCTACTGAGGAACAACTCCAAAGTGGAGAGACTGTACCATGACATTGCTCAACAAGGTCAGCACAGGGTTTGCATGACACAGGAATACCTCAAAGATGTAGTTTAGTCTTACATTAAACTTTAGCAGGTGGAATCTTTCTCTAGGTATACTGCTGGCAGTGCAAAAAGATGAATTCTGTATTCTGTATGTTCTTGGTTCTAAAAGACATTTGCAGTATTTGTCAGATATATATTTTGTTTATTTCTATTTTGGGCAGGAATTCCAAGTAGCTTTAATGCGTTGTCATGGTTCAGTTAGTATATTTTACCAAACCAGCAAAAAAGAAATTCCCTTGAACTTTGTTTCTTAGCACTTTAGTAACCTAGCTGTGATTTATTTATTTATTTATTTATTTATTTTCCCCCAACACAGCGTTCAAATTCTGCCTGCAGTACACGCGGAAGGCAGAGTTCCGCAAGCTGTGCGATAACCTGCGTATGCACTTAGGCCAAATCCAGAGGCATCACAACCAGAGCACAGCCATTAACCTGAACAACCCTGAGAGCCAGTCAATGCACCTGGAAACTCGCCTGGTGCAGTTGGACAGTGCCATCAGCATGGAACTCTGGCAGGTGGGTCTTTACTGGACTTGGTGGTAGTGAGTTTTTATTATTATATTATTATAAGTATTATTTGTTAGAATTAGGGATGTACATTTGCACTTGTACCATCTTCCTTGGAATGCACACAACATAGATACAAAATTTGAACACCGCCGTATGAATCATGTATTTTCTGTTAGAAATTCAGTTCTTATTTACATAGAAAATAAGCCTCAAAAAATGGCATTTGGTTGCAATTTCACAGTAGTCACTCTATAGTTAGCATTTAATTAAAATACCTTAAAATTTCCATACATTTAGCTCTGGACCCATTAAATGTTTAAATTTCTCCTTATATGTAACACTAAGCAAAGACACCTGAATTTGTGTTCTAGAATATGTTACCCTTTTCAAGTGTAAATTTACAGAAACTAATCTTAAGAAAATTCCACTGGCTAATACATAACCCGTTATATTTCAGGAAGCGTTCAAGGCAGTAGAGGATATCCATGGACTGTTTGCCCTCTCTAAGAAGCCCCCTAAGCCCCAGCTGATGGCCAACTACTATAACAAGGTGTCCACTGTGTTCTGGAAGTCTGGTAATGCTCTGTTCCATTCTTGCACCCTGCATCGGCTCTACCATCTCTCCAGAGAGATGAGGAAGAACCTTACCCAGGAGGAGATGCAGAGGTGAGCTTTGAGCTTTCAGGACATTCTGTAATGCTAAATTTGGGCATGAAATATTGTGTTGAATGTTTTAGTTGATTTACTATTGTAATGATTGTAGTAATCTCTAGTGGGAAAAGATTAGCATGGCTTTATTTATTAGGCTATTAGGAGATTAATTAAGCTACTTGTCATCCCTTCTTGTGCCAAAAGCATGACATTCTTGTAAGCTATTTAGACAAATCATGCTGTGTTTAATGCAAAGTTTGGTTCCTGAAATTCTTTGGCGTTTTTATTTGTTGCTGATAAAATTATTTGCCATCTTTAAATACAATTTGTCATTAAGTCCATGGAGAGTATAATTTCAGTGTAAAATTTTCATTCCTAGGATGTCGACACGCGTCTTGTTGGCTACCCTCTCCATACCTATAACTCCCGAGCGCACTGATATTGCCCGCTTGTTGGATATGGATGGCATCATCGTGGAGAAGCACCGCAGACTGGCGACTTTGCTTGGCCTGCAGTCCCCACCCACTCGCCAGAGTCTCATCAATGACATGGTACCTTAAAACTGCCTGAATTACCAGTTGGACAATCTTTGTGCAATTTGTGTCATTATGTTTAATCACATGTTGAAAGATTAGCTTTCAAAATTTAATGTCGTATGAAAATAACTGAATCTAGTAGGGCTATAATTATTTACAAAATAATTTGATTTGTTTTGATTTAGAACCTTTCTTGATTTAGCAGAAATAAAGGTCTATGTTTTATGTTAATATCTGACGTTTGCTTGATCTATTTAAACTGGTGTCTTAGCAGCAAAAATATCCAGGTTGCCCCATTTCACATGCCAGCCCTATGCCAGTATATGGGATTGTGGTGTGCATAAAGTTTTGCAACAGCCATTCTACATGTATAACGCATGCCTTGTTTCCACAGGTGAGGTTTAATCTTCTCCAGTATGTTGTTCCTGAAGTCAAGGAGCTGTACAGCTGGCTGGAGGTGGACTTCCATCCGCTGAAACTGTGTGGTAGAGTCATCAAGGTAATTTTGGATTCAGGGTATTTAATATCGAATTGAATTATTTGATGCTTAAAGTGTAATATATAGATTTGTGTTTTGAATTTTGTTTGTGCAATATTTCATTTCAGGTGCTGAACTGGATCAGAGAACAGGCTGAGAAGGAACCAGACCTGCAGCAGTACGTTCCTCACTTACAGAACAACACCATTCTCCGCTTGCTCCAACAGGTTAGTGTGCCGGCTCTATTACATAAATGGATAAATTCATGTCTCAAGTCTTTTTCGTTAGGTAACTTGTGCTGATTGTTTGGTTTGACTTTGTAGGTGGCTCAGATCTACCAGAGCATTGATTTCACCAGACTGGCTTCTCTTGTGCCGTTTGTGGATGCCTTCCAGCTGGAGCGATCCATTGTGGATGCTGCACGACACTGTGACTTGCAGGTACTATATATGCTGTGATATTATAACACTGTCATAATTGAATGTGTCCTAATTTATGGTGACTAAACTAGTATGATTGTGTAGTAGATACAGTTGATTAAATCTTGCCATTTTGAAGTAACTGACATAAGACAAATGTTGCAATAGACATTTAAATGGTGTTAATTGCAGATGTAGTTTTACATGAAATGGTTCCAAAATAGAACATGGCAGTGTACTGTATTATTTGAAATTGATAGTGATTAATAACACTTTCCTCTAAAACTAAGCATTAGGAAATCTAGTGTTGCACAAACTACATATTCTTGTGTATCTTATTGTGGCCTATGGACAACATTTGAACGGAATTTGAGCAGTGAGTTTTGACAGATTATGTAACAAGATTAATAGCATTCACTTATCAACAAATCAGATTATCTGTTTAATGACAATTTAAAAACTCCCACCCCGACCCCCCCACCACCACTTTTCAGGTTCGCATTGACCATTCTTCCCGAACACTGAGTTTTGGTTCTGACCTGAACTACTCAACTAAAGAGGACTCGCCTGTAGGACCCTTCCTGCAGAACATGCCTTCAGAACAGATCCGTAATCAGCTCACTGCAATGTCCTCCTCTTTGGCCAAAGCTATCCAGATCATTAAGCCTGCTTCTATTCTGGTAAGAAAATATTTCATTTTTCTATAGAATCCCTCACCCTGCTTCATCACCTTTTACTCGTTCTTTTTACCCGTTCTTTTTATCTCTGCTTATATTTCCTTGTGGTCTTTATCGTTCTTGGTACCTACCTCAATTTACCTCCTTTTTATGCAGGATATATGCAGTAAACTTTTAAATAAAGTTTTTGTTATCGCATTAAATGACATTGCATATGTGGATTTCTTTGCATACTTGCTTTGAAACTGTACTTGAAAAATGCTGAAATTCAGATTGCACAAATAATTAAATTGTTCTTTTTGTCCTAAAAAATAAAATGTTCATTTTTATTGTTTTGCAATGACCCTCAAACCTCCCACCCTGTAGCAAGAACGAGAGGAGCAGAGCCAGCTGGCCATTGCTGCCTACCTGAAGAATGCCCGCAAGGAGCACCAGCGCATCCTAGCTCGCCGCCAAACCATCGAGGAGCGCAAGGAGCGCCTGGAGAGCCTGAACATACAGCGAGAGAAGGAGGAGCTAGAGCAGCGTGAAGCCGAACTCCAGAAGGTGCGCAAAGCAGAGGAGGAGCGACTGCGGCAGGAGGCAAAGGAGAGGGAGAAGGAGCGTATCATGCAGGAACACGAGCAGATCAAGAAGAAGACGGTGCGCGAGCGCCTGGAGCAGATAAAAAAGACCGAGCTGGGTGCCAAGGCCTTCAAAGACATCGACATTGAGGTGCGGTGAATTGCACAGGGAAGCACTTAAGTGAGGACATGATTGATAGATTAATGTGCTGTTTACTTTTTCTGCATTGAGATATATAATACAGTAGAGCTCTGTGATGTGGATGAAAGGTCTTACTGCTATTACACTTTGCATATGGATTTATGAATCCTTTATGTAGGTAAGGATTAGCATCTGTTCCTCTTAGTTAGTGGAGTTTTGTTACTTGCTTCTAAAGAGTGAAATTCAGCTGTCGCTGATAGCAGCTGTGTCTGTATATGTTGACTGTGTAGGATCTGGAAGAACTTGATCCTGACTTCATCATGGCTAAACAAGTGGAGCAGTTGGAAAAAGAGAAGAAGGAGTTACAAGAGCGCCTAAAGAATCAGGAGAAGAAGGTGGGTTTGTCTGGATCACGTAGATTAACATTGTAAGTGTTCTTTTATCCAAATGAACCATGGCTGTTTCTTTAAAGAATGGACAGGGTTTCTGAGATCCATTTCTCTCAGGACAAATGATGCTTGTTGTATTGAAATATGTTGTGTTTTCAGATTGACTACTTTGAGAGGGCCAAGCGCCTTGAAGAAATCCCTCTGATTAAGAAGGCCTATGAGGAACAACGCATCAAAGATATGGAGCTGTGGGAGCTTCAAGAAGAGGAGCGGGTAAGACCATAGGATCCTCCATAAGTTTAAAGACGACTGCTAGACAACTGTACCTCAAAAGGTTTAATGACAACTTTGTTCTTGCTTGAAACACTCAAGAACGCTCTGCTTTCATCAGTATTCTTGGACATTTTAAAAGAAAATTACCGCACTGGGGGAAGCTGGGGAGCACCTTACTCTTTATATGCTTATATGCTTTAAATAAAGTAGCCTCTGATATACTGGGACCTATACTACTTGTTTTTTGTGCTTTGACTAATTACTTAAAGTTCCTGCAGTCATTTTGTCTGCCACATTACCATTTGCTCTCTTGAGAACTTTATCACTTTTTTATAAGAAAATGTTCTGTCATTGTAGTGTTTTAGAATGAGAGCGGTTGCTGTAAAAGATGGGTTATGAGGTTTTAAGAAAGCTATGTATGATACCTTATTAAGATTGGTAGCCTAAAGAAGAACCTAACTGGGCAATGACTAACACTTGGAGAAAATGTAAGCTTCTGGAGATAGCCAGGGTTTATGAATCTCATGAAATTGTACTCCTCTGTAATATAGATCAGCAACATGAAAGTGGAGCGTGAGAAAGCTCTTGAACACAAGAAGCGGATGTCGAGGATGATGGAAGATAAAGAAAACTTTGTCTCTAAAATAACAGCTGCCCGAAGTTTCATCTACGAGGTACAAACGATGCTTACTTATGGATGTCACTAGTGCTCAATTATTTAATTCATATTCAGCTTATGAATATTTGATCCCTGAGGTCCTTGAAGTCACATACCAGTAAGAATTAAGCATTTTGTTTTTGTTTATCTTTTGCTAAGGAAAAACTTAAGCAGTTCGAGGAACGCTTGGTCGAGGAGAGGAAAACGCGTCTTGAGGAACGGAAGAAGCAGCGTAAAGAGGAGCGAAAGAATGCATTTTATCGTCAGAAAGAGGAGGAAGCTCAGAGAATTCATGAAGAACAGCTGAAGCAAGGTATTGTGGAACAATACCCATATTTTACTGCACGCATATTATATCAGACAAAATTTATTCATATTTTTTGTAGTACCTTTTATGCTTGACGTTTTTCACTCACACACACAAACTGTTTAGAAAGTATTCACGAGTATCCTTCAAAGAACGTATTTACTAGTAATGAGATGTTTGTCTGAAGGTCAACTTTGTCTCATGGGTCTGATTTTGTAGTAACATTTTGGCATTTGGCAAAATGTGTTACAGCTGAAAAAACACCATAATATGCAGGTCATAGTCCAGGACAAGTTTTGGAAACCTAGAGAGTAGAGATAAAGTATTTGCACCAGGATTTGTGGAAGTTTGTTGGCAATAAGTAACTTTTTTAAGGCTAAGCTGCTCTTGTCATATTCTGCTTTCTGTGTTCTCTCTTTGTTCACAATCCTTGCATGTGTTTCAGAGCGTGAGGAGCGTGAGCGCCTGGAGCAGGAGCAGAGGGAGGAGGAAGAGCGTGAGTACCAGGAGCGCCTGCGGAAGTTAGAAGAGCAGGAGAGGAAGCAGCGGGCCAGGCAGCAGGAAATCGAAGAGCGAGAGAAGCGCAAAGAGGAGGAGAGGAAGGCTCCAGAAGAGAAAGGCAGCAAAGTAAGTGCAAAGATAAATATACACACCTGAAACCGCATCAGCTGTGTTGACATCTTAAGGAAACATTGTAAACTCAAAGATGTGCTTTTATTTTTTATTTTTTTATTTATTTTTTTTAAGAACAATCTCTGCCAACATTCTTTTGACGAATTATTTGTTTTGGTTATGCCTTTCCCCATGTTTCCTCTAATAATTGTGAAATAAATGGCTGTGACGGTCATTGTTTTTAGGACTGGGGTGAAAAAGAGGAGGGTGTCTGGAGAAGGCGTACAGATGGGGAATCAGACTGGCGACGTCCAGTTGCTGACAAGTATGTAAAGGATTACCAAAACTTTTCCCAATTGTTTTTCAGTTTAAATGTCATTATAGTATTATACAGGGTTTCTATTACCTGCCCGCTTTGGCTTCAAGACAAATTTTATTTGTGTGCAGGTCGACCATTGTGTTATTAGTATTACTAAACCTTCAAACCGAAAGTAGTTCTCAACCTCAAAATTTAAGCAGTGTAAAAATAAACCCATTACATTTTAGACCTTTTTGAACAAGTTGATGTATCAATAGGATTGTTTGCAGTCATTTCCTTATTCCTTTCTATATTATAAATAAAAAAACAGGGAGTGGCGCCAGGAAAGCCGTGAAGACCAAGATCAGGAAGATCGTGAGGTGCCCTTTAGGAGAGGTGGGGATGGCCCCCGTCGTGGAGCTTCTGATGACCGAGGCCTTCGCCACGTTGATGATGAACGAGGTCCACGGCGCGGTGGTGATGAGGACCGTGGACCCAGGAGAGGCTTTGATGACGACCGTGGACCCAGGCGAGGCTTTGATGACGACCGTGGACCCAGGCGAGGCTTTGATGACGACCGTGGACCCAGGCGAGGCTTTGATGATGACCGTGGACCCAGGAGAGGAGATGACGACCGTGGCCCAAGACGTGGCTTGGACGACGACCATGGCCCTAGACGTGGTATGGATGATGACCGTGGTCCTCGACGTGGTTTTGATGATGATCGTGCCCCTCGTCGTGGCATGGATGAACCCAGAGCCCCGAGACGTGGTGCTGATGATGACTGGGGTCCCAGGAGAGGAGGTGATGAGGAGAGAGGAGGCCGTAGGGGTATGGATGATTCTGATGAAGCTAAGCCATGGAAACCTTCGGGCAGACCGGGTATTAATCACTTTTATTAAATTTTTGTTATTTGGAAATAACAGGTTGTCTTGGGGCATATAAGGCATATACACTATTGCCAAAAGTATTCACTCACCCATCGAAATTATAATATTCTGGTGTTCCAATAACTTACATGGCCACAAGTGTGTAATAATTACCTAGGCATGGAGATAGACATTTCTGAAAGAATTCACGTGCACGCTTCTCAACTTGCGACTGGCACAGTTAGGCAAACTCCGCATCTGCTTCTCATGCGTCCGTTCCGCCTCCACGAACCGCTCCCTTACTGTTTATTACGGCTAAAACAAAACTCTGGCTGGATATTGGTAGCCTAACTAGCGATACAAACTTGGGCTAACCTATAAAATACACATAAAATTACACATAAAATACAACCGTTCCTGACAGACTTACTATAGCGTACACATGATAGATGGTGTGCAAGACACTATTTCAAATCCTGAATACTATAAACTAGTGAAAGTCCATTCAGGATAGCTTGCTCCCTCAAATCTGACACTCTGCTCACTGACAGCAAACAGCTCTATGATGCACCTCCTCGACGAGGAGAGAGTATTTAAAGCACGCACACAAACCAATACATCAGATATAACCAAGATCACTGCTTGAAACACGGTCTAAATCCACGGAAAACAGCTTCCACTTAGAAGACAATCCATTTTTTAAATCCATCGCGAGTATTTAGCAAGCCCATTCGCAATAAACATGTGCCGTT